>JAEQBH010008233.1:0-162279 GCA_016808115.1 Tetrastigma voinierianum
TGAACTGACTTCTACAATTACATGCCAAAAACCATGAAATAGAGGGCAATGGCATTATTTAGACAAATTTTCGATGAGATTTCTAGGTCCAATGGTTAAATTTTAACTAAGTTGGTTTCTTGTGCCAAGATGAAGAGGAGACAGCAAACCATCTTCTTCTCCAATGTGCTTCAACAAAAGTCCTTTGTGCTTTACTATTTTCTCTTTTCGGCTTCTCTTGGGTATTATATCCTCTCTCAATGTGGGATGCCCTTTTGGGATGAAAGGGTTCTTTTGTAAGGAAGGGGTGGAGGGTGGTTTGGAAAGCAGGACCTTTATCCATCGTTTGGACAGTTTGGAAAGCTAGGAATGGTATTGTCTTTGGGATTAGGTCTTGTCTATACAAAAGTTTAAGTTTTCTTTTGTAAATCTCCTTTGGTCGGAGACCAAATTGTTTATATAGGATGGTCCAACAACCTTGGTTCAATTCATTGATTGGGTGGGCGTTAATTGATTGGGGGGGGGGTGGTTTTTGTTCCTTCTCCCCCGTTTGTGGATGTTTTTCTACAAGGAGGTAAGGTCTTTTTTCTTTGTACTTCTCGAGCAACTCTCTTTAATATACTCCTCTTTTACTGATCAAAAAAAATGTTGGTAACTACTCTTCACACAGAAGAAAAGGGGCAACACCTCAATTAAGTTTCAGTGTTCTTTGTCTTGAGTACCTTGGTCCTCTATATCCATCATGAAACAGAGTAACTAGATGAAGTGCTTTGTCAACACCAACAGAGACACTTGCCTACCCCCAACATAGTCATGGCCCAGACAAATCCTAGGCAACAAATTCTTCAGAGCATTATTATCAAAAAATATTTTTAACTATAAATTAATCCTAATAGAGTATATTTGCACTATCATAAAAAAACCAACAGGTTTGAATCTCTTACCCTTATATAATTTTTTTTAATAACCATGGGGTGTATTGTCTAGCTTACACGCACCTCGACTAACTTTACAATTTCTAAAGTTAATGGTTAGGGCCCCAAACTCTCCAAGAACCCAAGGACATTCTATGACTTCCTCCTCTATATTTAGGCAGAGAATGTTGCATGCTAAATCCAAATATATTTCAGCTTTTCCAACACAAGGACCCAAGAATTGAACCAACAAAATCAAGTAGAACTAAGAAGTTCAATATGCATCCATTTGGCAAGTGGGCGAGAGTAACCCAGTCATGACCAAAGGTTAAACATACACAACTTAAGGCTATCCTATTGGAGCAAACCACCAGCTTCTATCCAAATGACAGGATATTAATGTTATTCCAGCACCAGAGCATTGGGAAAGTCGCATGCTAAAGACCAATCAACAGTAGAAGTAAATTTAAGTTGCTCTTCCTTAGATATACCAATCACAGCACGATTCTATATTTCTAGGCCCATCATTGCCCAAAGCAGCTGAACACTAGGTTTAGCTCAGTATGATGGTTTACGCATATGTCCTAAATGGGAAAAAATGTAAGAACTATAAACTATATGCCAACACCCCACCAGAGAAGGATGATGGATTAAAATCAACTAAACTGGCCACTAAAATTTCCAAAAGAGATTAAAGTCCCCCCACACACACATGTACATAGATACATACATATAGACAATATTATATATATATATAGAGGCTTATCTCCATTACACTAATCTGTTTACCTGATCAATATCTCAGAGATTCAGAAAGATTCAACTTGTATAAAAGAGAATCAATCAGTTACTTTTATCAAAAGAGAATCAATCAGTTAAGGAGTTTGTTACTGATCCTAGCATTAGAAGTGAACAAAATATAAACCTCATTCATTACCATATTCACGATTTGGGTATATATCCTCAAATTGCAAATAAGCCCCAATTATTAAAAATATCAATTAAATACAACTTAATTTTGAGAAAATCATAAATGCCATACTAACTAATATTTCCATGAAAAACATGACTGATCAGCACTCATATTAGCATGGGCTAGTTTCATAACCGCTTTTTAAACATGAGATATACCAAAAATACTATTTTAAACTAAACAAAAGAAACCATCAGTTCACGAATGCAATGCTAGGTTCCCAGGCCATATTTCCCATACAATACTTTCTCCACAACCAGCAGTTGTCACAGCACTTCAAAATTTTGGAGGATCCCCTTCCTTGAGGGTTTGGACTGACTGAACTCCTAATACCTTTGCTGCACACATAACATTAATGTTTGAGTTCCCTAAGCACATGTATAAGTATGTGTAAGTATGGACAGGGTACTAGAACTGACAAAAGCATAAACCTGGATGAACACAGCCAACCCATGGCTAATAAGAGGAAAAACCCCGCTTTCCCTTGATGATAACCAATTAAGCATCAAAACCCAGCAACTTGTTTCCATGCCTTAAAATATTCTAGGTTTAACGGGAACTCTGTTCCCAGTCCGTCAAGTGGTAGTAAGGGTGAGACTAGGTTTCTATTACAACAAATTTTAGAACATAACGGTGCACTATTACACCAACAAGAAGGAAAAGTCAGAACCGGTTTCAACCATATCAATCTTTAAACGTATTGAACACGAAATTCGAATAAAACACGCACTCCAGTTGCACTCCATTAAACCCCAAACTACCATTTTATTTGTTAACCAGTGGACCCACCCAAGGCCACATAGGAAAAAGCGATTCCCTTTCTACCACGGATGCTCAATTAAAACAAACAAAATTATATACTATTCTAATATATCTCATATTGAGATCAATAAATTTATAATTATTTAATTATCAAATTATATTATGAAGACAATTTTTTTATTATAAAAATATAAATTTTTAATAGTAATTCTCACCTTAGTGACAAATAAAATATTTATATTAATAATAAATTACTGTCATAAATAATTATTGTCTCTTTATTAAGAAATATTGTCACTAATAAATTTTATTTTTTATTTTTATTTTATTTTATTTCTCCATCGTGCACATGTGGGAGAAAGGTTTTTTTTGTTTTTTGTTTTAAGTGAACATCATGTGGGAGAAAGCAAATCACTCTTTCCTATGTGCTCTTGGTTGGTCCCACTAGTCAAAAAAATAAATAAATAAAAAATAAAAGGGCGATTTTGGGTTTGATGGAGAGTTACTGTTGAAGTACATTTTTTCATTAATCTCATGGGGATAGTACACTTCAAGGTGATATATGTCAGTCTCATTCTTCCTTCTTATAGGTGCAATGTGGTGCCTTAACACACCCCACCAATTTTTTATCCTTCTCAATCCTATCCCTATTCCTAAGTTCCAAACATAGACTAGATGTGGGCATGAAATGGAAGGAACACCTTAGAACCACCCCACCCATAAGCTTGAGACAGCATGCAAAAACCCCTTTCGCTCCACCTATAAATCTTCTATTAAAGAGAATGCAAAAGAAAAAGAAAGACACTAGCAATGTGTTAGGGGTACTCTGAAAACATTTTAGGTTATGCAACAGTTTCATTCCCAACCAGAATGAAAAAGGAAAAGAAAATAGCAAAGCCACCAAAGAACAGCAACAAGTGGCAGGTTACATGGAAATTGTTACCAGAAACCATGAATGATATCAAGAAACAGAAAGAATTAAGACAAAAATAGAATTTTAGTAACTTCTTACAGGCTTTGAAGAATTATGGGAGACAAAATTTATAAAGAGAAAATCTCAAGTCAACATATGATATTTCATATACTACATATACCGCCCATAATCCTATTCTTTGAGAGCAAAAACATTATATCCAAAATGAATGCACCACGAGATTTATTTTCACTTCGTGACTTCTGCAGTACATCCCAGTGTGAATGCCTCCAGAATGACCGCTTCATGGATCAGATGTAAATGCACTTTATTAGAATATGCATACACATAAAAACAGAAAGAATACAAAACAATATACTAAGCACCCACAGTAGATATCACATTTGACAGCATTACTTCATTGGAAAAGTTATTTAAAGAAATTAAATAAATAAGTAAAAATTGACTATTACACAATTAATAATCTAAATTATGCCTGACAAAGATGTTAAGATAGAGAGTTGAACTGTGGAAAAAATAGGATCAAATAAGGGGAAAAAACAGGTCACTGTTATAGACAGTAGCACTGCCACTTAAAAGAGCATGTCTCAAAATGCTAAGCAAGCAATTCACTCCATATTTCCACACATGCCTGATAAGCAAATGCCATGGTTATGAACTCTGGCCATAAAGGTAGCCCATTTAAATTCTACCATTATGAATTCAAACTGTAAACAATGTAACTAATAATTTTGAAGGCAACAGGAAGATAAAATTTAATTCCAAGCCATATCATGAACTTTCAAGGTGTCACAGTAAGTCTTAATAAACAAAACCAAGGTACCTTCTCCTAGTGCCTTTACATCTAAGCACGGAAGGATTTCCCAGCAGCTGTAGATTTCTGAATGAAAACTCCAATTAGACTTCTCCCACAATTTAATCAATTGAAGAAAATGAACACTGAAAATTCTAACTGAAAAATGAAAGTAAAAGGTAGCAGGGGAAGATTGAAGAGAATGAAAAATGGAAAGATGGTACTACAAATGCCTTGAAATGGATAGAAATTTAATATCCAAAAGCACTGCAACAAACATCCAGGTGTCCAGGACACAGAACAAAATGAATGGCACAAAGGTGAGAAACAGAAATCCCTAGCTACGATCATAAAGTTCTACCATAAAAACAATTACAAAACGTCAACCACACTCATGTCCCTCATCACAGACTTCTCTATTCATCCAGATGATAAACAATAACAGTCCATTCAAACTTCATCAACTGTCCCAGATTGAGCTGTCAATCTTCAATATTCATCCATCAGAATCATTCATCCTCATCAACCAATAAGATCCCCAAGATCCCATTTGATTAACCAGCGCCAAAACTGTGTTGAAAGCTCTTAACTCCAGCACAGAGAACATAAAGACAGATAATGCCCACGATTAGAGATCAAAATATAAATTTAGTCACTGTACAAATCAAGCGCAACATCTATCCTGGAGTCAGAAATCAGCTATTCGCTTCTGCCCGTGATGAATGCTGGTTTGTCAAAATTGCTTGTGAAACTGTCATCCTCTTCTCCGGGTCCAGCACAAATATTTTTTCTAAAAGATCTTTGAAATTAGCCGCCATCTTTGGGTCCTCATCAGGAGAGCTCGAAATTATTGCACCAATATCTTTTGGCCTTATGTTCATAATCAGCCTTTTTATTGTCTACAAAAGTAGAAGTTTGATCAACATTAGAGAGACGCCATCTAGATAGATAGATATATAGATGGATGGATAGATAGGTAACTATATATACGAATATCATTTGTAAATTGGCCAATATGAGCCAATAATATTAAGAGACCAATTCCTACCTTCTTTGTGACAGGATCCTCCTCTGTGGCATGGAAATAAAGGTCCTGATCGAAGTGCTGATCAGTAAATGCTCCCTGTAAAAGAAAAAAAAGAGAAAAAATTCAAAGAAATTAGAGAAGAATTATATTCACAATGAAATGCTGCCATTAGAACATATACAAATAGAAGATGCATAATTTGTCCAGTTATTCTGCTACAAGATCTAAACCAAAAAAAAAAAAAAAAACAAGCTTCAAAGAAGAAAAGTAATAGCCTGCATCTTTGAATAAACAAATCAAACTCTCACCTTTCTCAGCATCTTTTTTGGAAAAGGACCCTTCAACTCCATGTGAAGCCGAAGCATGTCATTGTTAGTAGGACCCGGAAACAGAACTTTTCCAGAATAAAGCTCATATAAACAACAACCAACAGACCAAATATCCATAGGATGGTCATAAGGCAAGCCTAGAACTGCAGAAGAAAAGAATTAGAACAAAATAGTTAACAAGTCATTCTTCAAGAATAAATTATTTGGCAAACCATCTAACTAAAGAAGATTACATTTATTACATCAATTATTTCATAAATCAATAGAATGATTCGAGAATAGGACTTACTTATCTCAGGGCACGCGATAAAGCGCTCACAAGATGGTGTAATTTCATTTTACCAGAAAACATGGCATTACCAAAATCACAGAGTTCAGGACATTTTGGCCTCATTCACCTGAAAGAGCATTGATTATATGATTAAATTCATCTATCAAAAAAAACTTATATGATAAAATTCAATGTAAAATTTTATTATAACAAATAAAAAACCAAAGCAAGCAACCGAAAAGAATAATACACTTAAGACCTACCAACATATTATCTGGTTTTATGTCACAATGCAGAACGCCACAGTTCCTAAGATGCTTCAGAGCAATGAAAAGCTGTTTAGCATACGCCCTTACAGCAGTTAATTTAAGGCCAATATTACGACCAAACCTCTTTAAAACCTCACGGAGATTCATATGAAGAGATTCAAAAACTAAACACAGGTGGTTCCTGTATTTGAAACTTGAGAGAAAACGAACACAATGACGCTTGTCATCTGGATCCGCACCAACTAATTTCTTTAGCCTTGACCAACTCTTCCAAACCAGCTTTGTACCTGCGGGTGTAGGGAAGGTTTAGGGAGAAAACAGAGACAGCTTTCTTAAGCAAGCCAATTGCATTGTAGATAGTCATGAGATATAATCCACATTCAACAACATTGAAACGTAGAAATTAAAAACAAAGCACCAACAATAACATTAAAAACTATAACAATGATTGAATTTAAAAATCATCAAGTCCATTACTTATGTGCATATCAAATAAATCCAGATAGTAGATAGTAGTAAGTTATAATGCAGCATCCATGGAAAAAGCAAATTCGCATACAAGGGCAAGGAAGGATGATCATGACCACTCACATTGTGTCATTATTACGTATGATTTTTATTGCAACTTCTTCTGGCTCACCATTTCCAGCCTTAAGATCTTTATGAACTACTGTTGAAAACACACCTTTACCATGGGCAGCAGTAATTTCATATCGACCATCAAGTATCTCTCCAAATCGATGACCTGAATCAGAAAAGTAATTGTTTGAGGGAGAATTAAGGAAATTATAAGGAAAATTTTTTATACGGCCTTAAAAAAAAAGGTTTGACTCATCAGAGGTAGTTGATTGATTTCTTAGCCAGGACAGAATACTTTTCTTCTCCTAATTGCTGCTCTTTCAGAATATGGTATGGTCAAAGCAGGATAGTGATACTAGACATTTGGAGAGTTGCATTTTATCACCATCACATGCACCCAAAGAAATAAAATATCTTTCAACTTGTGTCCTAGCAAGTTTTGAATTTACAACATGGATTTGCCATGCTTCTTATCCTTGCACACATTTGACCAATTTACAACATGGATTTTTCTCCTCTCCTATCTCTTATTTAATTCTCTATATTCTGATTCTCTGCTTTTTAGGAATTGTAAAGAGGGACATAAGAAGATAGGGAGGTTTAATGATAGAGTGCTCTAACTAAGGACAGATACTCCTACATTGGACACGTATTGTTTTCTCCAAGCAGTCATTTTCCCCTTAAAGCTCTCCAAGACTGAACCCCACACACTAGTAAGCTCTCCAAGAGACCTAGATCAGAAGTAGATAATTCTAATATACAAGTATACAAAAAAACCACCTATAGTGACCAGGGAAAGAAACAAAAGGTTCTTTGATATAATACTCAATCGAAACACCAAATAAGAGCTGGCAACATATTGAGGACTGAGAGGAGGGGGTGCCCTACAAGGCATGTGGTAATTATGGTGAGAATTCCAAAGGTCCTAATCAAGCAATTAAAAAATGACTGGTCAAATGCTGATAAAAATAAATAAGAAGAAAATAAAAGTAAAATAAAACAAAATAATGGTCAAAAAATACGGCTATAGTATCCCTCTGCATCATCCCAGTGTCATAGAAGACCCTCCTTTCAATTAGTAAGCCATCTCCTCTACCCTGGGAAAAAAAACCAATCAGGCCAAGCATGATAGAAATAAGAGCTTAGTTACAAAAGCATGAACTAAGGTCACTCAAGGCATCAAAAAATAGGACACAGCATCAGGAATGAAAGAGAAACCTCTCTTGAAGAAGATCGACAATGAGTTTCATAAAACAAGAGGTACACAAATATTCTTCCTTTCATGCTAACATAATTGAACAGGCAAACTATAGCTTAAAACTGTTATGTTGCAGCCTTTTGTCTTTGCCTCTAACGACAATGGAAGCCACGAAGTGTAAGAACAGATGGTTCTGATGCTGATGAAGGTTGGAATGAGGGACGGATGGAAAGATCGGATCAGTTGACTGGGAAAGCAAGCATAAAAGAACAGGCAGCACATACACAGATGTCAAAAGGCCACACCAAGAAAAAAGGGACACATGAAATAATACTCTATATACTGACTCCAGAGCAAAACCAGACAATGTGACACAATCCTCTCTATACACTCTAACCCATCCCAAAGTCAATATAAAGTTGTTTGACTGCTTGATTCTCAGTAGAGTAGTAAGAGGAATGTTAGCACATTAACTGAAGAAAAAGGTAGAACTTAGAAGTTCTAAAATCTAGGAACCAATGAGCATCATCTAAGTGTTTGGCCACAAAAACATTTTTTGTTTCAAATGGAAATTTAATGTCTGAGTAGCAGTTGATCAACATCATCAAAATAGGATGGACCATATTTTTCCAATTACCAACCTGAGACGCATCACATACTGGATGGGGTATGTGATATTTAAAAATAATGACAAACCAAGCCCGAACCTTCAAAATAAAGGAAATAGTTTAAAAGAAAGGGACAAACAAAAAAACATCCATTTCTTTGAAATACCATAATATATATGGATATGCACTTGCACAAAAATTTAGAGTAGAAATGTAGGATATGTTAGATAAATAAAGGACTCAAAGTAAGAAGCACAGAATTTACAGATACTGTAGTACGACTCTCAAAAATATATGCAAACATATCTATCTGATCTCTCGCTCTGCAAATCAATTAAATAAAAATCATACACCTCAGTAGGAACACACCACATGTTAAACCCAAAAATATGTTTAATCCAGCTTATGAAATATATCAATTTAACAACTAAAAGCAAAACTCAGACGATGTTTTTTAAGAGATGTTTATCAAATATAGAAGCACAGGAACAGATGGAGAACCAAGGATGAGCAGGTTTTAAAATGTATGAGCTCTTTCGGGGGACAACACACCTTTGGAGTGCCTTCACCCAGGCCCCCAGCACCCAGATGCTTTCTCAGATGCAGGAACTCCATTTTGTGGGTGGCCTCCACAGAAAATGATGGATCAGCATCATAGGCATCTGTACCATCATTTTTCCCATCAGCAACCCCTGGAATCACAGTTTCAGAAACTACTGTCCCACTGGGCTGCTCCACGGGTTCCTTATCTGGGAAAAGTAAATGCAAATATGAATTAATTGACATAGAAAATAATACAGCACCTTGAAAAGACAATTTGATAGCCATAAAAGAGACTGCAACCAAGTAGATAGAGCATAGATGTTAGACCCTCAAAAGAAGAAGACATCATGCATACAGTACATTTTCCATGATATCATGTATACAGTACATTTAAAGAAGGTATCTCTAGCTCACTCAGAGTACTCAAGGTTTGAAGATCCAAACTTTGGTTGAACTACCCAAGCAAGCTCACAAGTTAAACCAACTAAATTCATTCACACCCCTTTGTTCTAACATTCCAAGCTTCAAAATTAATTAAAAAATGGTAAATATAGACTAAAAATGAGAAAAGAGAAAAAATTAAAGATATTCAAAGTCATATTCACTATTGGTTGACAATGATAAATTTTGTAGATTGGTTGAACTTAAAGTAAGTGTAGCAATTTTATTCATCTGCTCCTTGTCTAGATAGGTGTGTTTTTTTTACTTCATGCCCTCATTTCTGCTCCTCCTTTCAGGCACTTTTAACATATCTTCTCTTTCTGTCAGTCAAAGAAAAATATTGACTATCAGGTACCTTTCACTGAATCCTCTGTATGAGATGCATTTTGTTGCTGTGAGTGTCGACTTTTATGTTTTTCCAGGATGGCTTGCCTTCGCCTTCTACTCTCCTCCTTAATTCGGGTAAGCTCATCCTCTTCCTGTTCTGCAAGTTGCAATGTGACTCTGTCTTGGTAGTCTTGATGTTCATCTTCATCTCTGTAACATTAGACTTAGTAATAGAGAAACCAAACACAAAAAAAATACCATGATTGATTAATAAAGTGCATGGACCCTCTTGAAGAAAAGAGATACCTGTTAAGTTTGTCCCCATTCCCTTCTGATCATTACTCAGGCAAGGAATGAATCGTTCTTCATGTTCTATATCTCGGTATGTTCTGTTTCATCGATCTTGATTCCAGAATCTCCATACTTCTCGATTTCCATAACCATCATCAGGTTTCATTGTTATGGTGCCTCCCCTAACTCCATCACTCTCAAATCTCTAACTCCTCCCTACTTCTGTCCTTCCACTCCAACCTCTCTGATTTCCTGTCCTGACCCTATCCATGTCCTATCTCTATTTCTCTCTCTCTCCCTCGCCACATCCTGGCCAGCTCCTATCTCTTTCTCTCTCCCTTTTCCTACCCCTGTCTACACTCCTATCCTTCTCCCTTCTCCTATTCCTATCCATCTCCCTGTCTGTGCTCCTACCCCATTCCTTCTCTCTTATTCTATCCCTTTCCCGGTTCCTCTCCTTCTGCCTATTTCCTTCTTGCTCTCTCTCCCTCTGCCTCTCCCAGTCCATCTCCCTCCCCTCCTTAGCCATGTCCCATGTATCCCGACTTTGATGTCGATCCCTCTCTAGTATGTCTGCTATGACTACTACACTACGTTCTCTTCCTCATCCCTCACCCAGTCTTTGCTGGGATGTGGAGAATCCCTGCTTCTTGGACCTATTTCTTCATCTGTATCATTCTCAGTCTTTCTGTTACCAGCTTTAAGGGCATTCCTTTCTTGATATTGTGTTGCGTGAGATAGAACAGCACGTCTTGCAAAAATGCTTAGGGAGCGGGATCGATCCTAACTGCATGATCATGTGGCCTTGATCTGCTCCTTTACGGGTGCACTTATCGGTATCGATCATGAGTTGGTGAGTGACCCATCTTTTGGTACCTGTCCCTGGACTTTCTGATGGCAGTGATAATATCTCTGTTTTGTAATTGCTTCCTCCTGACTCAATGGCAGCTTTTGTGCGCCTCCTCCTTTTACAGGATATCATATCAGCATTGTCCTTTGTTTCTGAGATCCAAGGCCAACATCCTAGTCATATCTTGCATTCAGACTACCACTCGAAAATAATTCATTATGATGCTTTTGGCTTGAATGCCTTGAAAAAACCATCACCCCACTTCGTATGGATCTTATTGCAAATTTGGCTTGATAGTCTGGTTGTCGTCTCATTTAATAAATCTGAATCAGTCACCAAATCAGTAATCGCTCTACCTCTCTCAATGTATTGGAATTTAATTAACTTTTCCTCTAGTGTCATCCATTGTGCAATTCTTTTTGATCACCATTTGCAATATGACCATCCTGAAAACAATGCAAACCAAAAACATATAGCTTTATGTACTAAAATAATCACCAAAAGCATGCAACCAGTTCTTAAATTCTCCACAGAGTAGTGCAATCAAAATAAGTATCCAGGTCACGCCTACAGAAACTGGTGCCTGTAAAAAAATATATAATGACAGAACACCAGCTCTTGTGGCATAATCATGTTCTTACAAAATCATTAGAAACACACCCAGGCTCATGTTCTCGTGGTTAGATTGGCCTCTCACATATTCACATGAAGTAATTTCACTGTGGTAAGGCATAAGAGGAAACAAAAGAAATCAATTTGAATCAATTTGATTCAAAAATAAATTCAAAACCCCAGTGAACATTATTTTTCAAACATTGATCAGCTTAGTTAGCATTTATTTTGAAATACTAATTTGAATTTAATTTCCCTCAATTTCCTCAAAAACCAAACGAGAAACGGAGCGAAAAACAAGGGAAGTATAACCGACCGGGTTTGAACATCCAGATACATTGCGAACTTTCCGGTCCCATAATCTCTCAGACTCAGCATCAGAATCAGTTTTTTCTTCTCAATTGCATCACTGCCAACCCCAAACCTCGCTGTACAGAGAATCTCACCTTCCTCCATATCATAATCGGGCCTCGTTGGAACCCGATAAAACCTTAACGACGGTAGCAGCAGGCTGGGGTGTTGGAGGAGCCACAAAATCTTCGGTCTCGCGCTTTCCTTCGGCTTCATGTTTTCCTTCTCCCTCAGCTTCGTGTTTCCGGCTGCCATGGCGGTGACGGCGATGGTGGTGGTGATGACGGTGCTTACGGCGCTTGGAGGAGTCAACGGCATCATCATCGGAAGATCTTCGATGCTTGCGTTTGGAATCCTGGGTGTCGCTGGCCATGGTTATCGCAGCAAATCTAGAGTTTAGGGTTAGGGTTTGAGAAAGGGATAGGCTCTGAACTGCACGTCGCGCTTGAAAGGTCTCAGTTGGGCCTAAACACGGTTTGTGGCCAGCGTGGGACCAATATAATGGTTGGGTAGCTTTATCAGCCGAGAGCGCCTGTTTAAGACACCTCTCACCGTAAATTAAATTCCAAATAGCCGATCCTCCGTACCCTTACTGAAAGTATTTTAAAAATAAGTGCAATTGGTTAAAATCTTGAGTTTTTATACGAAGCGTAGGTTGTTTGAAAAAAATAAAAAGATAAAAATCGGTTCGCGGGAAAAGTATTGATGTAATGTAATATCGGCGTGAAATCTTGGCGTTGATTCCCTCACCAAAAACAGCGAGGCGGTATTTGAATTAAGATTAATTGTCGTCGATCACAACGATGGCATTTGATTTAAGTTAATTGATGTCGTCCACAACGGCGGCATTTGAATCAAATGTTGTGGATTACTTCTTGACGGCGTTTTTATTAATTGAAATGTGGAAGTAAATCGCAGCAGCGATGTTGGTAAGTTAAATTTCATGGCACAGAACTTTTTTTCTCCGCCAGTATAACCTGTACCATCGCAGCGATCAGACCGTCCTGCACTCCGCGCTCAGATCTACCAAGGTGATCGCCTCCTCCTCTTTCTCGTCCCTTACATTGTCCATTCAGTACTTATTTTAGACTTTTGAAGAAACGTTTTATTTAATTTTTTTAAATGTCGTTTTTATCACGATGTTTGTCTTAAATGCAATGTTAGGAGACGATTTAATTATTTTCATGTGTTTGTTTGCAATGGTGGTTGAAATTAATGATGTTAGGAGATGATTTGTTTTTTTGTCTGTTTCTATTTCGGTTTCTATTTTGATTTTGTACTTTTTTTTCTCATTTCATATTTACGTTTCCTAGAATGGTTGATTTTAACAAACGAAAAAAAAAATATAAAATACTTGATTGAAAAAATTTTATAAAAATAAATAATTGTGTTTTAGGTATGATAGTAATTCATCTTATTTAATAAATTGTAAATGTAACCATACTTAGGTGGTGTTTGTTTTTTACTTAATCTTTGAATAAAACTTTTTTGGGCTTAATCTTTGAATAACCTTGTGCATTAAGTATTAAATTGTTTGTTTTGCGTTAGGTAGTGAGTAGGGATGACAATGAGACGGATTATTTTGGAGTTCGTCGTCACGCTCTTAATGCCACATGTTTAATTTAATTTTAATCGGTTTTTTAACGGGGCGAGTTTGTTTTTGAAATCAGACGGGTTCGTATGTTATTAACTACCTTAAGCGCGAGAAAATTAAGAAATTTTGAAAATGGTAAAATGTTAATAAAATAATAGAGAAATTGTCATAAGGGTTCGAGCTTTATAAAATTCCTCTGAATCTCGGATGAAAGCCCGAAGCGAATTGTAGATTAAATTCGTGCAGTGATAGTGACACAGAAAGTTTCGTCGAATTCTAAGACCAATGGAAATTTTTTCGATTTTACGGTGATAAGTTGTTAGTATTTCACAGAAACAAGATTTTCTGAAATCTCGAAAGTCGAAATAGCAGAATTTAAAGTTAATTTAAAAATAAAGTGGCCCGAAAAGAAATAAATTGTTTAGAATTATCACGAACCCGAATGAAGAAACAATATGAACCATATATAAAATAATAATAATATTGCCTCGATTATATTTAAAAATAATTTTTATTATTTTATTTTTATACTAATATAAATAATTATTATTATAATGTTTTTTAATAAATAATATATAAATTCATATATTTTTATTTTATGAAAAATATTAATTTAATATAATAATAAAATAAAGCGAATATAAACAAATTAATTAAAAAATAAAAAGCAAAATAAAATATGCTTGAAATTGAATTTGGGAATTTCCATCTCGAGTCCCATCCTATTTAATTTTTAAATGAGGCGAGTTTGGGAATTGAAAAAATAAGCGGTAGAACCGAGGATAGGATCGCGGTCAGCCTCCAGTTGTCATTCATAGTAGTGTATATTCTTGATTATTAACTGTTGAAGCGTAATTGAGTTTTCTTTATTTTTTATGAAATGACTTTTACGAATAGAAATTTCACTTTTACCATTCGGAAACTTTAAAAAATTTATTGATAAATTAGTGAGATTTAAAAAACTTAACAGTTTAATCTTAAAGGCTATTGAGCAGCTATTAGTGAAAACAACGCCACCTTAGACAATTAGTTTTACGAAAATATACGAATCAATGTATTTTATGTGCACCATAACGAATATTCTTAAATAAATAGATTTAAATACATTAAAGGAAATAAAAAATAAATAGAACAGCCACTACCACTGTTGAGATATGGTCCTCAAATTTTTAAAGCCACTGGCTTTATGGAGTAAATACACCAATCCTATGGGATGAGATTGCACTTCTTTGAGGAGCAAAAATTAAAAAAGTTATCAACAAAAAGAAGATAAGAAGCAATTGGTTAAATAATCAGTATTTGAGTATTATCATTATTATGGTTTTTTAACACTTAATGGGTTTGAATATGAGAACATTTTCAGACTCCTTATGAGATTGACTTTGGATTTGTTTGTTAATGTCTCCTGTCTTGCGAAGAAGATCGACTACAATAAGAGTGATCGTAGAAGTTGAATTTTTGAGTGATAAAGTAATGGATGCTTAGCATATCGCTGGCTTCGGTGTCGTATATTTGCATCATGGGCGCCAAGCCACGCCCTTAAGATGGGCTGAAAATTAATGGCTCCGAATTGAGAAACTACAGTTATAAAATAAACTCAAACTATATTAAATTATAAATTTTCTAAAATCTCAAAGCTCTAAGAAATTGAGGTTGTAAATATAGGAATTATATTATTTATGGGTTAAGAAATGAAAGTGCTTAAATGGCGGAAAGAAAAACATGTAGAAATATAAATATGAACAACAAAAATAAGACAAAGTAGCCATGATAGTTAGAATTGGGGACAACGATTATTTTCTTTATGATAAAGTTGATTTGATATCGGGCTAATATTCTCTCATATTATTTAATTCATTTGGGACCATTTTATTTTTAATTCGAATAATACTTGTTTCAAAGCAATTCGTGATATGTTACAATGGTCAAATGTTGGGATTAAGCAGATATCACATATGAGGGGAGAAAAGCTATTATTGTGCCTATGGATATACCGGTTGAATGGTTTGAATTTGATTCGATGCTCTGCTCTCAAGAATGAGAACATTGACAAAGCGAATGTTCAAATTAGTACTCAATTGTAAGTATCCCTTATAAAGCGGAAATAGGTTTCAACCTTTACCAATATCGGATAATGACAGCAGTAGTGTCGTAAATGTTGAATCTAGTTTAACAAACCATTGAGGAAATTTAATTTGTTTATTGAATTTGTTCGAGTTAAGGCAGCAGACAATGTGGGTAGCCATGTAGATTTATTTGTTGGGGATCTGATGTTGCATCGGCCATTGTTGTGGGCTTAATGCCGGTACAATCTTGGGATCTTTGAATAAATGGAGATGATGAAGACAGTGCAGATGAAGAAGGTAATGATGAATATGATGAAGATGTTAATGATGAATGTGATGGAGATGATGAAGATGTTGACGTTGATGGACATGATCCTCATTTCGAACTTTGCTTCAAGTTTTAAAGAGAGCAGGATATATGTCACCATTGCTGACACCTCTTGTGATGTATCAAATCACCGGATGATGCGACATTGGATGAGTCATACATTAATTATCACTTACCACCAACACCTCGATTTCAACATATTTGAAAACACGGATATCTTTGACTTGCAAGTTGTTGGACTCCATGGGTGCGGCCTTTTCTGGTGTCGCGGAGAATTGTTCTGGCGGTACCCATTCAATCGATTTGCAGAAGTGCAAGATTTACTCAATTCTGACACGAAGTATGGTTGTTGCGTCATCAAAAAAATTGCTTGTTTTAAGATGTAGAAGGCGGAAGAATGTCCTTGTCCATGGAAGCTTCGTCTGATGATTGTGAAAGATACTTCGTTATTTGTTATCAACAAATATACTAGGCCCTTGCTCCTTGTGTCAATCCTTGTTTGAGCGAGACCATCACTAACTAGACAAAAATTGGTTGCTAGTCATATAAAGGCACTAATTAAAGGCACAATTCATTATGCAGGTATTCAGCGAGTGTGATGGAGAAATGAGGATATCAAATATCATACAAAAAGGCGTTGGATGGAAAGTATAAAGCAATTAGACAGTTATTTGGTGATTTCTTTCAGTCATAAACAAAGCTGCCACGTTTGTTCTTGGCCATAGAGCAAGCAAATCCTGGATGTATTGTTGTTGAAAACACGTGAAATTAATATGCGAAACATTGAGATATTCAAGCGTGATTACGGTCATTCAAGCCATCTATTGAAGGAGTTCGGCATTGTCATCCGATGTGTAGGTATTGATGGTACACATTTATATGGGAAGTATAAAGGGAAGTTATTGATTGCTATGGGGTGTGACGGAAATAATCAGTTGTTTCCATTGGCATTTGCAATTACAGAAGGCGAGAATACTGATAGTTGGAATAGGTTCTTGGCATGTATAAGAAATACAGTGACTTAACGGATGGGAATTTGCGTTATATCGGTAGACGTCCACGGGTATCATAAGCGGCAATGTCTGATCCTCATCTTAGTTTAAATTGCACCATCGCTATCCACCCGGGATTTGCATGTCTTTGCAAGCAATTTCATGACTAGATTCAAATCTACAACATTTTGAAGAATTTGGTATCTTGCGGAAGCAGACTTTAGCGGTACATATGAATTCAATAAGCATATGAATACAATTGGGAGAATTAATTCTGAAGCACTACAGTGGCTCTGAAGTTATCCCTCCAGTTGTGATCTGCTTTCACAGCCCAGGTCGAAGATGTAAGGTTAATAATGCGACATTTCGGTATTTAACGGCGTCTAAGGAGCTTGTAGCCTACCAGTAACTGCATTAGTACAGTTGACCTTCTTTCGTCTCAACGGTTACTTTGTTGCCATAAGGGAACTAGGTGCTAATAGATTGGCATCTGTGGCTTGATTCATTTCCGTATGTTGATGCGCGAGATCCGAGGCTCTCGTGTTGTTAGAGCGGGTTCGATGGAAATTGTGCTTCACGACCACATTACAAGGTTTATTCATGTCAAGTCAGGAGAATTGGTGTTATAGCCTCAGCATGAAAAAAAATGCCACATGGAAAGACAACGATATATGGGTTCCATGTAGTATATGATAGCGGCGTCATCGTCATTTGTGTTGATTTTAAATTTGTTTGTGGAAGTTTACTACACTATTTAATCTACTATGACATATGGGCGAGCCTTTTTATCAGTATTGATGAAGATGAGTGACCTCTTGCTGGTGAATTAAGCTGATTGTACCACTTGATTCAATGCAACGCATGGGAAGTGGATGTCCTAGATCAACCTGGTTGCATAATGAGATGGACGTTAGGGAGGGGAAAAGCCCGATCACATGTGGGTTGTCTGAGCTCTTTGGAGTCCTGATGTCGTTGTTCTTGTAAGAACATAAATCAAGTTTAGTAAATGAATGTGTATGAATATATGAATGTAGTTGTTCCATTATCTATGATTTGGTCCTCTTAACGCGTTCGATGCATTAAATAAAGGCACACGGGGAGAGGTATGTTTTCTTATTCCTTACGAGCCCGACCCCACCCCCACTCTTCGCAGTTATTTGATTTATCACAACGAAGTAGTATGATAATGATGATCACGAGGTGTTAATTTTTTGCAGGGGAAGTTTCATTCATTCCACATAGATTTATGGCGCCATTGTCAGTTATCTTACCAAGGCCCCTGTTGGTCGACATTGACGCAAAACGTATGTTTTTGGTTTTCTTGTCCTTTATTTTGTTTTAAATTTTATATATTTTCGTTTTTTTGTGTACGTGTTGTAAGAGGTTGTGATATGTGCTGATTTTGTGTTTTAGGTCCTTGTTGTGTAGGCCTTTACCACCTTTGCAGATTGGTAGATGCACCTGTGTTACTGTGCACGCCTCTCGAGCTCTTTAAAGGCCTCTATTCTGCTTCTATAACCGTAACACTGTACTCGGTGAGGGCTACAAGTATGAATAACAAGCTGATGATGAGAACTATAGGCCTTCAAAGATATCAAGAGCAGATTTTAGGCCTTCAGCTGCAGCAAGAAGCTATGATGATGCTGATGTGATGCTAGAGATTCTGTAGATATGAACATGACACTCAAGAGGATGTGGCCATGACTGATCAGACTGACGATGAATTTGATCCTATCCTTACATTTTAATCCTGGTTTAGGAATTTTCAGCCTCACTAAATATATGTCTGACCTATGAAATGAAGGTATGATTAGGTCTCTGAGCTTCTTTGTACTTGTTAACATGTTTTTGCCTCTTAATAGGTCCACATGGTTGATGTTTAACTAGTTAGTTGGCTTAACAGGATGATTGGGGGAGTTCTAGTTCCAGGGTCAAGTATATTCAGCAAAGCTTAACCTCTTCCCATATCCATCAACGCATAAGTATTTTTATTATTGCTTTGGTTTGCTTGACAATAGTTTTCTATATCATAAAAGTTTTTAAAATTTTTTTACTAAGTATTTCATTTTTTTAAATACAAAGGTTCAGCTGTAGTGTTTCCTATGGTTCAATTAGCCGAAATCACAAGTTCTTGGCATGCCAGCTGAGGATATAGCTGCAACTCAGTTCAGACTGCATTCAGGACTGCATTTCTGCATGTCAACCAGGTTCTGTTTCTAAATCTTATTAATCGTCTAACAGAGTAGAAGATGAAAAAGCTCCAGTTCTTTCTAATTTCATATCCTTATTAATTAGAGACGTATGTCTTTCTTGTTCCTGTTGCAATTTAGAAATTCCATCATAAAGAAGACCTTGAAGATCCCATTATCTGGTTATGATAATATCTGAAATCATTATTCTTGGGTAAGTAAATGTGGATTTATTGTGAATGTTCTTTTTGTTTAAGCGAATACATTTTTGAAATGGCTTTATCTAATCATTTCGGGGTTCAATTGTAAATGACTAACTTTGTACTTAACTGGTTGAACTGCATTACACACACTGAAAAACCTCCAAAAAGAAGCAAAAAAAAAAAGTGAAGAAAATATAGAGAAAGGTGGCCGGCTGGCAGTTCCTTATTTTTTAGCATACCAGTTTTCACTTGAAATTCGCGCGAACTTGTGTTTTCCTTTTTGCGCTATTTATTTTGATTTTTAACGCCATATAACACACTGGCCCTAAGGAAATGAATTGATTCCTCTTCTGCAGTTACAAAATCTTACTCAAAGTTGTTACTGACTTTAATCCATGTGTTGCAACAAAAAAATGAAGAAAACTTAGTTTAAACCCAAAAATATCCATGTGTTGTTCAGCACCTGCTCTGATAAATCAGTTTCCTTGTAGTTTCTTAGTCCTGGGCACTATATGCTGTTAACTAGTGAGAAATCCCTTGAAACCTTTGATTTTGAAAGTGAAATAAATGGTACGAAGCTTGATGTCATGCTGGAAGAAATTGAATCTCTCTGTTTAAATGGTCTGATGTCTACATGTTGCATTGCCATTGGGTGTCCGGTCTTTTCTCTGAAATGTTCTTTAATGTGACTATGTTTCTGTTAATAAGTTTGGATGTTGATAACTTAGTAATTTCATCTTGGCTTTTACTTATTGTAATTGGAGTCAGTTAAACCAAATTACCTTTATTTAGATAATTTAAATTGGATTGCTTTATATGAAAGACCAAATTTACTGATGCAGGCAGAGTTATTCTCATCAATGGACTCTCAGGATGCATTACAACTGCAAATTCAGTACTAGTTTACCTTTAAATCGAGCAGGTACCATCAAGCAAAAATTCAGGGCCTTTCTGGCAACGTTTCCAAATTTTGAAGTGTTTCCAATCTTTCCTCTGATATTACAAAAGCTCGTAAAAAACTGAAATCACACCTCATTTATATTTTAATTGCAAATTCTAAAAAAAATTGTTTTTGTCATAACTCATCGAACTTTTGTTTCTTCTGTCTCTGCTAGAAAACCTTTTTTCTGTTAATGATCAGTGTTTTTTAGAACGGTTATCAAACAGGGTATTTGTCTTGTTCTTGCTTTCTTTTTTTTTATCATATTGGATTTTTGGAAATCCCTGAGTCTTCTTTCACGTAGCTTATTGAAGGCACCGAGGTACAATTCTTTAGGCTAATTATACTTGCCAATTGCCATCATCATGTCAATTCTGCATGTAGTAGGAATATTGCTGAATAAAACTCGAAATGAGTTCTTGGGATATCAACATCAGAGCATGTTCATGTTGGAGTTCCTTTGCGTTGTGTGTGCATTATATGAAATTTTCCTTGCCTGAGCATGGCATTTACAGATACACGAGGGCTGTCGCTCCTTCTGATATGAGGATTGCTCTTAGTACCAGATATTAATTTTTTCCGGGGTAAAATTTACATATTTGCTGGTACCTTTATTTTTAAATAAACTTGTAATTAAGTTTATATATTTTTCTTTAAGATATTTTATAGATTGGATCGTAGGTGCTATATGGCAATATGATTACTAATTTGTACAGGCTACAGATGAATGAATCTTTTGAAGTGCTGGGGTGATATTTGACTGCCTTCACATGTCATTCACTTCTTCCAGTATTTCTGATACTGTACCAGTGGAGAGCAATTGCATGGGATCTTGGGATTGTGGAAACAGCATTTGTTTAGCTATTTAACATTGTTGTTTCAGGAAATCAGAATCCCTATATTTATAGGCTTTGATACATAGCTCCTTGTGATCCTATATACATGTATTATTATTAGGAAATAATATACCTACTAAATAGTAAAGAATTACATTATCTAGTTAAAATATATAAATGTTTTTAGTTTTATTTAGTAGAAAGCTTCAATCCTGATGCAATTCCACATGCCTTAAATATCATAAAAGGAACTATTTTTCTACAAATGGTAGATGAGCATTTGTAAAATGTATATGAAAAATTATAAAAAAAAAAAATAGACAAAACAAACCATTTGAACTATCAAATCAAATTGTTTTTTATAAGAATCTAAAAAACTCAGTCCTGTGCTTCCTCTGTTTTTTGATATGCCATTTGCTGCCTTTGTTTGTTGACTCACTCACCCTGTAATAGCAGTTGGTAACTGACAATTGATTGTGAATCGCGCATAAGTATACAATTTTTTTATTTTATTTTTAATCAACCCATAACCGAACTTCTTAATAAAAGCTTTTCTATAAAAATATTTTAGGGTTATTTTGAGTATTTGCCATTATTAATTACTCTTATTTTGTGTTTGTTTTTTGAAGGAATATTATTTTGTTTTATTTTATTTGTTGAAATCTCATCCTCAATCATTTTGATAAAAGGACTCCTATTATTATCTTGTAAAATTAATATTTTCCTTTTAAAGAGAAATTTTATATAAAATGATAAAACTCACTTTGAACCATTCTTCACAATTTGACATTATTAAAATCAAATATCACTATTATTATTATAAAAAATTACATTCTATTTTTAAAAACATGTAAATATATATACACTGATAAATGACCATTTTTTCCAAAAGAGATTATATGTAATCACAATACAGGTTTGATTTATGTATACGGAATATTTATGTATATATTTTGTTTGTTAGCTATTGCGTATTCATCATGTATACAGGGCTGTGACTAGGCCTGTCAAAATTCAACACGACACGATTAACCGACACGATTAACCGCTGATTAAACGGGTTTGGGTGAGACCTAAACGGGTTCGGGTGATACACAGTCCTTAGTTTAACCGTTTAATAAGCGGGTCGTGTTCGGTGGAACATGCTAACTAGTTTATAACGCAGTTTACGGTTTGCTTAATTTCATTTCTCTTCTTAGTTTTACCAATGGTGCGACTAGGCACATCCAAATTGGCGCGATACGATTCGCAGGCCACGGTCTTAGGCGGTCGCGGGTTTGGGTGGGAGGAGGAACTAAGCGGGTTCGGGTGTCGCCGGGTCCTTTGTTTAACACGTTTAATAAGCCAATTCGTGTTAGGTTTAATGTTTTAATGTCGCCGTTTAACCGTAACCCGTTGCCCAGCCAACCACGTTTGACACACTCATTGTGACATCTTTAGATTTATCTTACTACATCCAACAATATTGACCTAAAACCCTAAAACCCTGAAATCGAAAAATTATAAAACCCTAAGACCCCAAAAAACCTATAACCCTAATGCCCTAAAATCGTAATGCTAAAACCTAAAACCGAATACCTAATGCTACAAGCGTAATGCCATACAACCAAAAAATCAAAAAACCCTTAAACCCTAAAACCCTAAAACTTTAATACCATAAAACCTTAATCGATGACACCGAAAAATCCAAAACTAACATGTTTTGTTTTTTGAAAATCCTGTAGAATATAAAAAATATTTATATTTTAGAGAATACTAAAATTGCATTTTTATGTATTCAAAGCAGCATTAAATTTAGAGGCAGCTAAAAGTGTGTTTTTTGTGCAATATTAAATTCTTATTAATAATGGTTGAAACAACCGGATTTCCCATAATTCTAAGTTTCTTATTTTTTTATTGCATGCATTGTTAAAATATCCAAATTATTATCAGACCAATTTAGAATTATTTTTATAAATCGGTACATGTATTAAAATAAAATCATATATAAAAATAATAACATGTATCCAATGAGGTCCCACGGTGGCGCCTTAATAGTTCACTGCTAGGGCTGGCGCTAGAATAGAAACATCATATTAGAGCGATAGGATGTGGTGTCACGAGACGGGTAGGGTGATGGAACCGAGGGAGCTGATGGAACCGATGGAGTTGATAGAGACGAGGTAACTGATGGATGAAGTAGTCGATGTACACGTCAGTGCGAGTCGCCTAAATTTGAAGTCTACCCGCTCGGGTAAAGGTCGAGGATGGTGTCATCCGTAGGAAAGCGTGTATGGGATGGTAAAGGGTGTGACGTCAATGTGATATCTACCGGTATGGATGCTGGCTCTGGCGACACCGGATAAGGTACAATCGTGTAAGTGTGTGGGGGTAGGGAAGGTGATGTGTAAGTGTGTGGGGGTAGGGAAGGTGATGTGTCAATGTGTGGGGGTATGGAAGGTGATGTGTGCAGTGTGTGGGGGTAGGGAATGTGATATGGAAGGTGAGGGGTAAGTATGGGAGGGTATCGAAGTAGGCAAACTCGGATCAAGTGTACGTATACCGTTTTGTCACTTTATACACACCATCTCGTACGACCTCGTGGCTCAACTCCCCTACGCCTCTGCCTCCCTCTGCCTGTGGGGTTGCATGCGTAGAGGAGTCTATGACACCGAGAAGGAGTCTGTCGATGTGGTCCGTGTGATGTGGAAGCCTCACAGTGTACCCGCGATCACGATGTTCTTCTCGATCTGGTGTAACGCCGATCGGGCAATATAGTGTATGTGCTAAAGCACGAGTGGTAGCAAAGCGAGAGCGTCAACTATATCGGCATAGCGTCTGTGTGAACCAAGAAATAATTATAATTACATACTCTATTGATTAAAATTAGGTAAAATATTTTAGAAACACGTCAGTCTAACTTACCATAACATTCATACTACCGGTTGTAGTATGAAACCTCATATCATCCCTATGCAACTGTGGTGTCATAAAACGTCGTGTAATACGACGATACCACTGCATGTATGGATCATGGAAGTCCATCATACCCACCATAGGGGGTGAAGTAATGATCCTCGCCGATCGCGTATCCCATAGTGCTATGCAGACATAATCGTCGCCTGATGTGTTTGGAGTGTAAGCCAGCGTGCATCGACTCCTATGTGTTGATGCTTGTAGAGCAATCGGAGGTATCTCTGATTTTTAGCTAATGACATAAGGCAGCGCTCTAGACAATGCCACTCAATAGTCTCGAAACATATGAGAGGTGACATCGTGCGCCAGATATCCTGATCAGCTAAGCAAATATCGGGAAGTTGGTCAACCAACTCTCCGGCGTCGGTTTGTCATAAGACTACATTAACCATTGGCGTGCGAGGAACTTTTATGTCAACATGATTGAAATTACTATAGGAACCATATACTTTTTACATATAATTTTTGTCCGGAAGTTTGTGCGTCTAGCTGGTCGATATAGGAGGACCTGCCGGATCGGTTAAGCACGTGTTAAAGGTACTCTCCATACACCCAATGAAGTGACTACGGCTCTACGTGGCTGTTTGAACGCCATGCTCAGCGGTAATCCATCGTCCGGACCCTCAAAATCTGACGCCATCGACATCGTCATCATAAGGCATGCGTGATAATTGGTCTTTGGATATGGCGATAAGCCCCAATCAGATTCGGCCCACGTGAAGCCTCTCTGAGACCATAGGCCCGAATATGATAAACAGAAATTAAGTGATCTAATTACGTAGCTGAAAGTGTATGAAATTACAAAAAAATAAATATACATACCTGTATCAGTGTAATACAACCACTATCTTTGCATCAGTCCAGTACGACCGTGACATAACTCTCGATGCCATGTGCGTGCGCACCACCCGACTATAAGTCGATGTCTGTGTCAAA
The DNA here is from genome assembly GCA_016808115.1 of Tetrastigma voinierianum. Lineage (NCBI taxonomy): Eukaryota > Viridiplantae > Streptophyta > Magnoliopsida > Vitales > Vitaceae > Tetrastigma > Tetrastigma voinierianum. The sequence continues at coordinate 25,091 of JAEQBH010008233.1, forward strand.
TCCCGGAGTAGTGGGGAGAAAGCACGGTGAACATGGACCCCCTTTCTTGTCAGGAAATGAAGGATCCTCCGAGGCGCTAATATAGACCCACGTGCACTCGCTCCCGAACAGTCATCGGCATCGGGTCATGGGGTGCGATAAGCTGGCGAGCGCCAACCATAGGATGGAGATAGTCAATCCTGCGAGCATCAGCGGTGGGGTGACTCGGCGACTCACCGCGCCAACTCTTGCTACATCGAAGCGGACATGTCCACTATTGACGGCGGGTCGTCGATCTGAAGACGAGGATGATAGCAGCATCACAGCGCGTGATCGTCATTTCTCCGATTGGGACATGGAATGTGTGTGTCTCGGGCCGCCATCTCTCGATGAGACAAGTAATAAGCGGCCAATCTATGATGATGTGGCCTAAGCGGTATATACCGTAGAATCCTGCGTGGATCACGTATGGACGAATGCGTGGATCCATCCTCCACTGGTTGAGGAAGGCTCTCATTTGCTGCCGAGGGCGGAGAACTTCCTGTAACTATAATTAACGAAATAACCATGTTTATAATTGAATATATATAGATTAGAGAGTAAAACTGGAATGTTAATTCATGAATAATAAAACCTAAACACCTTCAAATTAATCAGCAAAATTAGGACTTGTGTACGTCTTACAATAGCAAGACGGATGGATCAATGGATCGGCATCATGAGCCCTACGACGCCGTATATATAACTGGATGAAGGAGGCCTTCATACATATTAGTAAAACACATTGGAGAAGTGTATCACAATTAAAGGCACTAGGTTTTACGGTAAAGCAAACTTTGAGTGGAATTACCTAATTTGTATTCTTCTATTCTATTCACACACATGTCAACAATTATTTGCATTTGGGAGATATTTATACATCGTAATGACCATTTAGGTTATCTGTGAAAGTTAGAGTTTTTTAGATTGTAAAACTCCTAAATGAGTTTTAGATGCATAATCAGGTGTTCTGTGTCAATTTACATATATCTCGATTAATCCTGCATGGGATTAAGTGGAGTTGACGCCTGATTAAACCTCTCTAGTGACAACTTAAGGAGCTTGAATTGACAGATCATTGTGAACAAACCTAAGGTCGGACCAACCGAACTATCATTCAAGTTTAATGCATACATTATTGAAATAGAGCATTTCAAGTCTCATGAGTTGTAGAGATACCCATTATGTTAGATAAAACACTCTTTGAAAGGAGGATAGTAGCTAACATAATAGTTCTAATTTATATTGACTATGGACCTATTTCACATAGGTCGGGTTCATGATGAATTTAGTGGGGCTGTTACCACACTTCTCTATTATTATAAGTAAAGAAAAAAATTAACCAATAACTTCCTTGATATCATCTTGACTTCTTTATAAAAGGAAGCTTCACACCACCGAGATTGTTTCCTTTATTCATCTAGATTATTTCCTTTATCAAGGTTCTCACCTACTCCACCCCCTGTCAGACGGTTTGGAATTTGGATTTATGGTTTAAGTAGTTTGTAAATGTTCTAGAACATTTTTAAAACCCGGGATGTCTATGGGACGGGGTTGCAATTAATGGAGCTCAGACATCTGATACTCATCTCCTTTTTTATCACTGAACTGTGCCTTAAGTGTGATTTCCATATCCATTCAGAATATTTTATTTCAAAATGATGATTTGTTTCCAAAATGAAAGTTATTATGGTCTTAATTTAATAGAAGTCAGCTAAGCCTCATAACATTGCCAACCATAGATTCATATTTTACGATGAATGATTAAGGAAATTTAGTGTTAAGAGTGTCGAGTTGGACTTCTCCCGTCGTCACAAAATGATTTGTATAAGAGCAAAATATAGTGATAATATAATTTTTCGATAATATTTTTTCACATTTATCCACTTTTGCATTACATGATAATATTCTCTGCTTTCAGTTTCTCAACAGTGTTCCCTGGGACCTGACCCTCTCTGCATGCCTATACCAACCTAAGAACCCAGATCCCTTATTCTCCCCAATGCCCATGCTAACCACTTGAGGTATAAGTCTTATTATTAGTATATAGGACAATATTTAGTTTTAAAAAATAAATAAGAAAAAACACAGAAAGTGGTTCTCACCATCAGATGGAAATCATCAAAGAAAAAGAAAAGAAAAGAAGAAATGACAAAGTGGGTGGGTTGAAAAGGTTGACAAAAACAGAATCTGTATGGGGTTTTGTTATAATAAGAAATGTTCTCTTAAAAGCAAGGTTAGGTGTGATTTTGGTTATATGTGACAGTGTGTGGGTTCTAGGTTGATTGGTTGTGTATTAATCAAAGAAGATGCCAAATCCATGGAGTTTTGGTCTTTTTGGAGCTCTTGAGGTCTCAGCAAACCGCTAGCTTTTTTCTCCTCTGTTCCCGTTTCCCCTTTCATCCTCCTAATCCCTTCTCTTGTTGTCATGATCAGGAGTATGCACAAATTTGTCTTTTGAGCTATTGAAAGGAAGAAAATTCAAAATTTTGTTGTCATCATCTTAAGAAATGAATGAATCACAATATTTGAGGGCTTCAGAAAAAGGCAAAAAAACTTATGAGTTCCATGGAATTATTTCCTGTTTTCTTTTGTACTCTTCTTGGTACCATATAATAATACTAAATCAATCATATCAAAATTAAGCTTGGTTTGATAAATTTCCAGTCTTGAGCAAATTCAATTTTGTATGGCACACTAATGCATTTGGCCCTCAAAATAATTGATGTGAAGGGCCTTAAAGAAACCAGACCACTGCCAATGCTCATCCTCGTTAAGGGCCACAACCAAATGGTACACAAAACCAAAGAAAGGACAGTTGAGCCTTTCACACATTGTTCACAGATTTATCCATCTATGGGACCAGAATGAAGATTTAGAATCTCCCCTAAGAGGACCATTACCATCCTGTCTAAACATGATACCAATGCTTGCTAATTCCCACATTTATCGATCTTTTTGGACAATGTTATCTAATCAAACATTAAGATAGCATAATTGCCATGGACTTAGGAGATTCCTAGAGGCTGTGTTTGTTGGATGTTGTTGAACTTAAGTAACCACTTTTCTTTTTTTGCTAGAGCAGCATAGCTGTTTGGAAAGAAACCGAGGTTCGTTGTGGGGTCCCTCTCATTCACATTCATGATGCTCTGAAAATATTCATGATCTCACCAAATCATCTAGTTTCTCATCCCAATTATTATTATTTTTTTGGGTAATGCAAGCATCACCAATCTTTTAACATATCCAAACAGCCCCATATATATTAATAGGAATGGGTGGGAAGCTGTCCAAGAAACTTTTTAGCAGTTAGCACAAGGTAAGCCAGCCATGCCCCATGTGATTTCTACCATGGCCATACTTATTGATAATTCAGCCTGTTCAATTCATCTTGTTCCTTTTTTAATATTATTATTCTCCATTTTTCCAGTCATATTCAGTCAGATAATTTTGAACCAGATCAATTCATCATATTCAGTCAAGCTTTACAGAAGAGAAGGTAAAAACACCCATCAGTTCCAAATTAAAGTAGACCATCAAGTCATTGTTTCTCACTACTCTCCGACTTCCTGATCATTAATGTAAAGATTTAAAGAACTCGTGACTAGAAAAGATTCAAGAGGGACACAAGTGAAGAGAAACAAACATCAACTCATCAAAATTTTCAACAGCTCAAAATAGGCCTAATACCCTCAGAAGAAAAATAGTCCCAAACAGTAAAAGCACAAATGACATTCTAATGGATGATAGCCGAAAGTTCATAAACACAAAAAACTGATCCTCTAGCCATTGTTAATGGTTTCAGACTCCTGGGAATCAAACACGTAAACACTAGAAAACGTATACACGAAATGATAACAAAAAAAAAAAAACCAAATCAAACAACACAAACATATCCAATCTTCAGAGATAATTTAAGAACACATACAGATACAAAAACAAATCGTCTCATATCACATCGCACAAAGATTGGCAAGAGGCGTTACCGAAAGAGTTTAAAACCGCCGAGCAGATGAAGAGAAGACGATTTAACTAGATGATCTGAGCAACAAGACGCAAGTGGGGAGGGGGAGGAGGAAGAGGAAAATGGGGAAAAAAAGCCCTAGTGCGCAAATTTAATTGAGCCAAATGCCGCCGTTGTGGACGACGACATTTGAATTAAATAAAATGCCGCCTTTGTGGACAACAACATTTGATTTAACTCAAATGTCACATTGCAGGGTCATTCGACAATTAATTTAATTCAACGTCACGTCTCGTCACGGCCACAAATCAAATGCCTGCTGTCTCGCTGTTTATGATCAAGACTACTTTGGTCATCACTTTCTCCTACAAACCTGATTATTTTTTTATTTTCAAACACCTTATTTCAGACAAACCTAAAAATCTTATGGATTTTTGCATTTTTTTTTCATGAACCCTACCTAAATATTTCAAAATACCTATTTACTAAAATATCATGATTTTACACTTTGAATGTATCACATCCAATTGAAAATTTTAAGATTTCATGTCAAATACAACAATGCAACAAACACTATTTCATTTATGTTATTTTGCATTTCAACAACACAGAAAATTGAGAATGTCTGATTTATACGGTTAGATCATGACATCCACTTGTGATTATCAATTGCAGAATATTCGATCAGTATCACACTGAACCCTGGAGCAATGGCCCCAAACTCCGATTCGCATAACCTCTATCACATTATGCTTTTTACTTCTCTATGTTACCAAATTACCTCCAAGAAAAGTACAATACTCTATAGTTGATCTTCAATTGGCTATGGAACTTGCATAGTCAGCGTCGATGTATGCTTCTAGAGCAAGAGTACCCTTCTTCTTTAATAAAGCTCCTTTCCTGGAGTTGCCTTCACAATGCAATACATCGTAGTTGAAGATTAGGTTCTTAAATCATGTACTTAATTGATTGATCACGCTCACCGAGTGTTAAGCTCGGCTTAGTGTGAGCTAGGTATAAGGAGCCTACCAACCAGCTCTCGTACATTATTTTATCCACCAATTAGTTCTTCTTTTTAGCTTCCTCCCAACTTCTTGTGGTCTAGGATCCATCAGGTAGAGACTGTTTACACCCACCTTCCATGTTTCTCTGCCAATCACATACTTTTGTCGAGACAAGATCCCTTTACGTGAGAATATGTCACCTCAGAGAATCATCGAGGAAGTACTTCGCTTTCCCAGTTCCTTTATCTCAAACTCACACTGTCACTTCATGCTTCTCTCTCTCATCATTTCCAAATACTATGATGTTGCACATAGACTAGAAGAGCAAGCATTTCTACAACCGCAGCGCTAATGAAGAGAATGTGGTCACCTCGGGTTGTTTGGTGTACTCAAACTCTTCATGAGACTTTTCAAATCTCCTAAACCAAGCTTTAAGAGATTGTTTTAGCTCGTAAAGGGCATTTTTCCGCTTACACACCTTGTTACTTGTGTTCCCCTCAACCTGGTTGGATGTTCATGTAAATCTCTTCATCTAAATCACCATGAAGAAATGCATTCCCTAACATCATAATATAGGATCGCTAAGACAACCAATGACAACAGGATTCTTACAGTATTCATTTTTGCAACTGGAGCAAAAGTCTCTTGATAATCAACTCCATAAGTTTAAGTGTACCCTTTAGCTACCAATCCTGCTTTATGTCTCTCAATAGATCCATCAATCTTATATTCAGTGTGAAAATCCACTTGCAACAACAATGTTTTTCCCTTTCGGTCTTTCAACGATCTCCCATGTTTTATTATTTTCTAATGCACTCATATTCTCTCTTATAGCATCCTTCCATTCCCTTTTTGTTAATGCCTTAAAAACAAGAAAAAGAAGATGATAGTAGTTTTTTGCATCACAATGAAATTCTTGTGGGCTGGTGATAGATGCTTAAGAGACACGTAGTGTGATAATGGATAGAGTGGTCGATTAGTGCATTCTCTTATGCCTTTTCTGACAACAATGGGAAGGTTTAGGTCTAGGTTGTCTATTGAGCTGAAGTTTCATCGGGCCACAGACAGCTACATGTCCGATCTACTGATTTCATTCCTAGGTTTGAGTTGCATTCTCGACATGCTTGCTCGAACTGTATTTTCCCTTTTGAATACACCTTAGAAACTATGGAAAATCTGAGTGGGTATTGCTGGAATAGATGATATTTCTGGTCACCAGCTGCAGGAATTAGGTGACTCGTGCATGATTGGTTCGATTACTCAAGTTCTTCATCACCATGGCGAGACACAGAGGGAAGGCTCAAGAGGTTCAAAGGATTCCCACACAAAGACTCTCCATCAATAAATCTCCTCAAGAGAGAGGACTTGAGAAAAAAAATGTTTTTTTTCCGTGAAGGTGACATTTGCAGAGATGTAAAATTTTATAGTTGAGGGGTTGTAATATTTGTAACCTTTTTGAGTGGATAAGTAACCAAGGAAGACAAATTTTATGGCTTGTGGCACTTGTCTCTATGTCAAGCATGGATATGAACAAAATGCAAGGCACCCAAATACCCTAGGAATGAGCCCACACACATGTGACGCCCCATCTCTCGGGAGTCCTGACAACCCACAACCCTGAATATTCGTGGATGCCCGTGTAACCCACACAACATCATTTAAATCTGCAAGCAATGCCTCCTTTGTACCTAGAGCTCTACCCAACAATAATCATTCCAAACATCAATATCATGAGACATGTACATGAGTAAAACGCCACTTGGGCCCGGATACATCACATCATAAAAATACACCAACTATATACCATAGTTCAAGAGTTAATAAATTACCTAATTCAACATATATTAAAAGTACAACATTCTAATACATGTTATACACAACAACATCAAGGCCAATAAGTCGACTTTCTTCTCAAACTACCTAATAAGATGCCGCTTCCGATCGCTCCCATACCCGAAATAGTGATCCTCATTGCAGGTGAGCAAAGCCCATCAGAGATACTTCCTCATGGGTTACTCTCACCTAAGCTTATTACTGTCATGGCAAACAATCACATCTAAGCAATTACATGAACCTACTCCGAATGTCTACATGACTAATCCCATGTCCCAGTCCTCACCGACTCCTCACATGCCTGGGCCGAATGCGAAGAAATATCGCTCAAAACAAAAGCTTTTTGTTCTAAAACTCACTATCGAATTTCAGAACACATCGGGACTATCCTCCGAGGCTAATTGTCGGATATTTCACCAAAACTACGGGTCCGCTCCGAGATGAACTTATTTCGACGCTTTCCAAGGCAATTTTTCGAAATCTTCCGCCAAAATTCCTTCGTCAGTCATTTTCGTTTTGTTTCATTTCATGTAATGCACTTCACAACTACACATTTAGGTTGCCCCAATGCATATGAAATACATTATGCCAATTCCAAAATAGTCATGCTAATATATAAAACACATGTAGATATATTAACATACTAAGTCACATAAATCATGTTATGCACCACCATCAATAACACCAAAATTAGCCTACTGGGCTAATTAACACAAGCACCATTTTAAAATCACTTTTGCATCATAAAAATCAAAACACCAAAAATCACGCCATTATTCATGTGAACAGTTGAAAACTCTCGGTTGGCACCGTCTGCCATGACACCTTTAATTGGGATTTCTCCACTCCTGCCTCAAAGGTTTTGAGACCGACTTCACACAAATCGGGCCTCGCATCATTCCTAACCATTCACATGGCTCTTAGCCAAAAATATCACACAAGGAAAAGATCCCTACTTTGTTGCGAACTCCACCACCCAGACCATCGCCCTTCTCGCAAAGCAGAGCTACCTCTCTTGAGTTGTCTAACTCCACAAATCTGTCCACGCAGCCTCTCGCCGTAGAACAACTCATGCTTCGTCTGCCAGAACCGATCGGGTCCAGCGCAAAATCTAGAGAGAAGGCACACACACTTCTCTAGAAATCACAACCAAGCTCATCGCACCGCCGTTGTCTCAAACGGCAGTTATTTAACGCTTCATCTTTCGCCTTATTATCATTAAACATCTCAAAATTCCACTTATGTCCCATATTTCGATTGGACACTCATGACTATTCAGCCATTCATTCCTATCATCTATCTAATCTTGCAACATATGTCACAAGAGTACATGTAATAGGTGACTTTTTTATATCACATATCTCTCAAAAACAATTTTACAAGACTGATACTCCTCGCGGCTCGAAAAACATGAAATTCGATCGCCTCGACCGATGAAATTCGACGTGGTAGTTAGATTTCATGAGACGCATTCCAATGGTGAAGTCCGCTTTCACTATCCGAGATCTAGAAAAATTTCGGTTTTTCATCGAAATGATCATTTTACCCTTTTTCGTAAAAATTGGAATTTTCTGTCTTATATTCTCCTTCTGGTAAAGGAATTTCGTCCAAATTCACCGCAACCAATCACACATATGCAACGTGCACTATACCACATGCATGTAACCAGTTCATTTAAATATTAAATCCATCAAACCACTGCACTTCATCCCCAAACAAGAAGAGATAGGTGGCCCGTGATCGTGTCCCAGTGCTCCACGTCGACTCCTCCACTCCACTGTCGCCATAAAGACTATCATTAGCCCTCACGGTCTTGCGCTGCAAAACCTAACCCTGGGCCATCCATAAGGCGTTAATGCACATTGGTCCCTCCTCGAAGGTCCCATCCGTGTCAACCTCAATCTCCCCAATCCACTAAGACAGCCGGATCTCGAGGCACTTCTGAGCATGGAGATGAAATACCGTGACACCCGACATGTCGGGCGCAACGCTAACTCCACGCCTATAGTGTCTACCATCTCGAGTATCTCGAAGGGTTCAATAAACCTCGGGGCCGATAGCCTCGCATCGAACCCGACCACTCCCTCTTAGGCATCACCTTCAAGAAGATGCGACAGATCACCAATCCTTAACTCAAGGTTCAACGCCAGACACTGCGATAGCTTCGCGGCTGAGCTACGAGAAGACGCCGCCGTCTCAAGCTCACCTTCTGAGGTGTCTCTAATCGATCGTGACCGCACGGAGCCTCTCTCACCTCTACACCAACATAACGATGATCCGCATTTGCCTCCACATACCGCCTCTCATATGGCCCCATCTCGTATACTGACCGATAACTATCATAGACTTAATTCACTAAGGAAAATGCTCTTCTCCCAACTACCCTATGATCCGTGATCGATGCTCAAGATGTCCTTAACACCGTAGATAGTCCTCTTAGATCACCATCCGCCTGCGGGTGGAAAGTTGTACTATGGTCACCAGCCCAGCAGTTTTTCGAAACTCTTTTCAAAAGTGAATCAGAAACTCCTGCCCTATCCGACATTATGGATAATGGGTACTCCATGTAGCCGGACTATCTATCGACTGTACAACCGGTAGAATATCTCCAATGTGAAGGTCATCTCGCACCGCGGGCTAAAATGAGTCGACTCGTGAGCTTCTGGCCCACTATCACCCCATAACGCGTCATATCCTCGCGGTGTCCGCGGGCAGTGGGGTCACAAACCATCGTGACGTGCTTCCCACTTCCACTCACCACTTAATGGCCGGCAGCCTCATTGGCTGGGTGTCACTTAACTCCACATACGTAAGACATCACAACAAAGTCCTTACATAGTTCTTCATCCAGCCCAAGAGGTACCGGCGACCTAAGATTCTGGTACATCTTCGTGCCACCTGGATGCACGGAAAATCAAGGGCAGTGAAACTCCTTGAGAATCTCCTCTCTCAAATCAGTCAACTGGGGAACCACTACCCGTCCTCTATACCAAAGACTACCATCTGCGTGACTCGGTCCAACCCCTCACACCAGATTCGACCGCACCGTCCCCGATGGACACCATCTTCACGCTCGCCCGACTAATCACCGCTTCACCGCAGACACAGCTACTAAAACCCCTAACGCACTCCTAGCCTGCTTCTGGCCGACTGTGAGTTCAACTGGTTTCCATAGCCTCTCGGAAAGATCCGCTTACTCCCGTGAAGCTATACTCAGCCAATGTTCCCCTCGTGACTTCCGATCGAGTGCATCGCCACCACATTTGCCTTACCCGGATGATAATGCAAAGCAAGCCAAACTTTCAGAACTCCATCCATTTGCGCTGCTCATATTAAAGGTCCCAATGCTATGAAAATATACTTAAGACTTTTACTGTCCAGTATACCGAATTGCTCACCATATAACATGGCGCCAAATGTTTAATGCGAAGATCACTACCGCTAACTCCATGTCGTGGTAGGTAATTCTCGTCATGATTCTTCAAGTGACTAAAAACATAAGCTACTACTCTCTTCCCTGACGCATCAAAACACATCCCATCCTACTCGAGGCATCACAATACACTATGTACCCTCGTCCCATGTCCGGACTATCAAGATAGGAGCTGAAGTAAGTCTCCTCTTCAACTCCCCCGAATGCCTCCGCACGGCCATCCCAATCAAACTCGACTCTTCTCTCAATAATCTCACATAGTGGTCATGACCGAGAGAAATCAATGAATTTCCCATGCACTCCACCAATCCCAAGAAACTACTAACTCAAGACCTGACTTTGGCCTTCCTTAACTCATCACGGTCTTGACCACATCACGCCGATGCCGACACCACGTGTCCCAAAATCTCACCAATAAGCCAAAACTCACTTACCGAACTCGCGCATACGATGGTCTCTCAACAACCAGAACACAATCCTCAAATGATACTCATGCTCCCACTGACTAGGAGCATCAAAATGTTATCCACGAAGACTCACGACAACCGATCTAGATGGGGCTAAACACCCATGATGAGGTCCATGAACACGCCACAAGATCGCCAATCTGTAAGGCATCACCGTGAACTCAGTGCCCATAACGCGTCTCAAACGCCGCCTTAGGGATATCTGGCTCTTAACCTCAACCGATGGTAACCATGGTTGTCTATCTTGGAGTAGACTCGTGTTCCTCTCAACTGATCAAACAAGTCATCAATCCTTGGTAACGGGTACCATTCTCCTGATCGTAACCCGTTTCAACTGCCTAGTCAACACGGCGGCTCTGTCATTCTTCTTGCAAATAGAACCAGCGCCCCATGGTGAAGTGCTTGGTCTAATGAACCCCCCATCCGCAGTTCAGAAATGGACTCGAAGCCCCGCACCTCACCGTGCCAGTCCGCGGAGTCATAGAGACGGGCGGCTACTGGTAACCCTAGATCGGCTCACAACTTCTCCGCAAAAACCCTAAGAGTCATCCTAAATACATCTCATAGCAAGCGTGATCACTCGAGGTGGCATCTGGTGGCAAGGCTCATCCTCTAGGGTAAGGCTCATCCTCGAGGCTCATTCGGTCTCACCTCATCCCTGGTAGGCTCGCACCAACTCGCCTAACCGGTCCCGACACTCCGGACTCGCACACCGTCCTCGAGGAAAAATATCATGCTTGTCCTCGAAATACAACACGAGCGTTGTCCCACGTGGGAGCCGGCACCCCTCATACGCCGCCACAATCAATGACGACTCAGCCACAACAATCCATCCCAAGGATGACGCCGAACTCGACATGTGTCCACGCACCCTCGTGTCCACACTGCGAAAGCAGAATCCCCCAGATTCTAACTCAAGAACCACGACATATATCATCCCTGATTCGCTAGTAATCCCAGTGATAACTCACATACAAAGGCCCTCAAAGGCCTCTGAACCTTTCAAGCCCAACTCATCACAACCCGATGCAAAGAATGAATGAATGCGGTTAACTCAAAATCTCAACAACACTTCGCCCATAGGCGAGATAGCAAGAACGCACTCAGATAACTTGTTGGATATGTCGACTAAATTGGCAGGATGGCGTAGACACGCCCGAACCCCCTCGACGCCCGCCCTCGTGGCCTGCCCCGCCGCCCCATAACCCGCCTCCCTTCGGGGTCGCTCAGTAACGGAGATGCCTCCTGCAGGCCTCGAGATCAACCGTCCTCCGCATGTACTGGAGTGAGGAACATACGCGATCCTCTCCCGTCTCTACCGCCGACCGGGGATCGGGCACGTCCGAAACCCCGGGATCCCCGCCTGGTGGGCAATCCTCTCCTCATAACCGGCCGGCCGGTAATGGTAAAGACACCATTTGCCCAAACGACAAAATCTCTCATCTCGTCTTCTCGCCTTTGGATGGCTCATGCCCCGAACCCTCATGGTGAATCCAGAAGCTCCTCCGCTTCTTTCCAACTAGAAGAAGACTAACTCTCCTTCCTCTTGCTAATAACACTCCACATCCCAGTGCTCGAGCATCCTCGATCTCTCTACACACTGGCGGTCATCCAACTATAGGAGTCCATGTCTCAGAGATGAAGTCCTACATCCCGCCCGAATGGACAACTTCACCCATTCGACCTCCTAACCTACATGTCCGTACACGTGAATCATTGAAGAAACTGCCAACTGAATCTACCCACATAATCCATCACAAATATCGTTCCTCGTCACTCTAGAACTCCTAAACCTCGCGCGACGGTGATCTCGAAAATACTCACCCATGAATTCTGTGAACTCCCACCATGTCATTGTCTCTAGGTCTCTAGAGGTGCCTCGCCCGGGGCCCACCATACTGGGCCTCACCCTCTAAATTCGAACACAACTAGTTTAATCCTGGTCGTGTCAGAGGTAATCTCCATAGCCTCTAACACCTTCTCGATCTGCATGAACCAATGGTCTGCCTCCATCGAATCTCCTCCCCCTATGAATGTCGGAGGATGATGTGCCCTAAACCTCTGGAGGTTACTCGGACCTCCCTGGCTACCACAGACTAGCTCCGTGCACACAAATAACAGCAACTCACAAACAAGAAAGCTTCTGTCGTCAACATCGTGGTGCCCGACCGAAGCACTCTCGCGGATCCACCCCTACGCCCCAGTTCTCGATCACAGCCATCTACACATGTCAAATGGCAAGTTAATATTCAATGCAGTATCTCTAAGACTTAATCATAGCCCCGAGACAATATTCATATACAGAAAATATTTCGTACACAATGTCCTTGCATTCATAGGTAATGCAAGACAATTAATTCAATATATTAAATCATATTTAGCAAAATAATTTCATTTTAAAATTTTTTTATTTGATTTGATTGATTTTACGATTTTGAAACTCTCGTGAACAATGTCACGAATGTTCAGAAACAAGCGACTTTCGCATCGTTGTCTCCGAAGTCAAATCGGGTTGGTGCACAGGTGCACACCTTAACGTGACTGCCGCACAGACATCATACAAAGATGACAATACTTCGGGGCCGTCAGATACGCGGGCCAAAGAGGTTGCCTCGCTGCGCACCGCTACCGCGTCACGCGCTCGCGGCCGCCAGGCGCTGGGACACGCTTCCAACGCCGTGACGCGGGCGCTTCTCGCGTTGTCGCGTTTGTTCGCGATACAACCAGGCGCTGCCGCCACAGACGCGGACTACGCGGCGCCCACCACAATACAATTTGTATCGCTGACTAACCCGCCGTCGGCCAGATTATGGCTTCCTTCGATGGTCGTATCGTGTCACGAGTCCCGGTCGTGTCATGGCTCCCGGGCACACCTGTGCCACGCCTCCCCAAATTTCTCGTGTTATGATACAAATCGATGCATCGCACTAGTGCAACCTGAAAATCAAGCGCAGTCCCACGAGCCTTCCTGCACATTTTTTTTTAAATCATTTTCTTCTTCATCCCAACATCGAAAACCACCCAATTAAGTCATAGTTTTTACACAATCGTGAAACCTTAAAATTTTTTTTTCTTCACATCATCTTTTTTTCACAAATTTGACTATTTGCTCAAAATTTCTCAACTCTCTGTTTTAATTTCTTCTATGCTATTCATCAAGTTATACAAGCACATAACCACACACATACACAACATTTCATTCATCCAAATGCACAAGGAATGCGTGATCTAACCCTGTGTTCATCAAGTCCCCAGTAATCAGATACCTAATCCATTGATTAATTAAGCTCTGCAGGTGATTTATAAACCCAAGCTCTATACTGTCGTGATGCCCATTCCTGGGGTCCGCTGATAACCCTCACAACTGCGGAATACTGCGGATGCCCGGGTAACCCGACACCACTCAGCGAAAATCGCAGCAGTAATCCTTTGTACCGGAGCTCTAATTCCATAAATACAACCTGTTCCAAACATCAATATCATGAGACATGTATATGAGTAAAAACGACCACTTGGGCCCATACATTAGTACTCATTAAAAATACACCAACTATATACCATAGTTCAAGAGTTAATAAATTACTCTTAATTCAACATATATTAAAATTACAACATTCTAATACATGTTATACAACAACATCAAAGCCACAAGTCGGCCTTTCACAAACCAAAAGATCTAATGAGTGTCGCCTTTCCCATCGCCTCCCGCAGACTAAATGGTGATCTCGACAGGCGAGCAAAGCCCAAGAGAGATAATTTCTACTTGGGTTACTTCCTCACCTATGCACACATGTTATGATGTCAAACAATCACATCCAAGCAATTACATGAACCTATCAATGTCTACATGACCAATCCCATGTCCCGAGCTCAATCGACTCCCTCACATATGTCTAAGCCGAATGTGAGTAAAATATCTAGTTTTCAAAACAAAAGCTTTTTGTTTTCGAAAACTCACTATTGAATTTTGGTAAATACATTGGACTACCCTCCGAGGCGAATTGTTGGATATTTCTCCGAAACAGTCATGGGTCTGCCTCCGAGATGAACTGTTGGACAACTCTACAAGGCAATTTTTCGGAAAATTTTTCATCGAAATTCCTTTCACAAACATTTTCGTTTTTGTTTCATTACATGTCATGCACTCACACCTAATATTCTAGGTTGCCCCAGTGCATATGGAATGCATTATGCCAATTCTAAAATAGTAATGCTAATATATAAAACATGTAGATATATTAACATAATTAAATCACATAAATCATGTTATGCAAATTCACATCACAACACCAAAATTAGCTCACATGGCCAATTAACAAACAAGCAAATTCATTTTGAATCACTTAACATCATAAAAATCACCAAAAATCACGCCACTATTCATATGAATGAAGGAAACCCTCGCTGGTGGCATTGTTCACGGCCACCTCAATTTTAGATTTTCTCCACTCTGCTCAAAGGTTTTGGAGACCGACTTTTACGCTAAATCAAGCCTCCGATCATTCAACTATCCACATGGCCTTAATAAAGAATATCACAATTAGAAAAGATCCCAAATTCCTCGGAGTTGCTCAACTCCACCAACCAAGGTCCACACAGTCCCTCGTCGCCAAAGAAGGCCACCTCTTGGAGTTGTCGAACTCCACCAACCTGTCCACACGCAGCTCCCCCACCGCTGTGAACAAACTTCTCTGCTTCTGTTCCTAGAACCCATCTATCCTAACAGTCAAATTCAGAGAGAAATACATTACCACTCTCTCTCTCTAGAAATCACAAATCCAAGTTCACTCCGCACCTTCTCGCCGCTGTCTCAACGGCTAGAAGATTTAACTGCCATCTTCTTCGCCTTATTATCATTAAACATCTCAAAAATTCCACTTGTGTCCCACCCTTCTCTAGATTTTTGACACTGCAATCTATTTTTAGTGCCATTCATTCTCCCATTTATCTCTAATCTTGCAACATGTGTCACAAGAGTACATGTAATGTGGCGTACTTTTTTCTCACATTACATGTCTCAAAAGTTTTATTGAAGACTGACACCGGTGCTCCTCAAAAACGTGAAATTCGATCGTCTCACTGGTACTTAAATTAATGTAGCTAGATTTCTCGAGATGATTCCAATCCAGAAAACTGCTTTCTGCCATTCGAGATCTGTAGAAAATTTGCTTTTACCGAAATGACAATTTTACCATTTTTTAGAAAATTGGAATTTTCTCGGATCTTACAGTATAAGTATGGAAAATTTGAGATTTTGATGTTATATGGTTTGTGGCACTGGAGTCTATTACCCAAGAATCATCATAAACTCAAGCCGATACTTATGCAAAAAAAAAGAATGAAGGTAAAATTTAAAGAGCCAAAGAACAAGCTCCAGTAGGTTTGTTAAGGGATCCCAACAAGCTTTTCAGCTTCTTAATTTCTTCATTATTGAATTCGCCTATTGCTGAATTTCTCTCGGCTGATTGTGCTTTCACTATGTGTGTTTGAGGCCTTTGCTACCCTCCACTAAGCCTCTATTCATGACTTGCTGGGCTTACCATTCACTTCCAACACTTTTCTTTTCAGGTGCCTTGGTTTCGCTTACAGATGTACTGCAGATTGTCCTCGTTTTCCTTCCATCAGATTGTACTACCCAAGTGTTTAGACAAATCATTTTTCCTTTCTCTGATATTCTCGCTTTCTTGCTACTGTGGTCGATCTATCTGCTGTCAGGTTTAAGCATAACACTCCTTCGATTTTTCTCACCTCGAATTAGTGCCACCATTTATTAAAGCACTGAACCTTATGCTTGCCAAGAATCTAGATTCGCACTTGATCAAATTATGGGTTAATCCCAATAAGAAAATCATAGACTCTATCTTACTTAATGAAATCCTTTAGAATGGAGGCATCCTCATGATATTTGGTTTTTATTCACCTATAATGATCGTTCACAAAGCTTATTGATTTGTGTTATTCAAGAATCGTTTACAACAATCGTCTTCACTCGACTTACATACTGAGTCGCATCTCTAGCTTTTGAATACATTTGTTGGATTGCATCCCAAATATCCTTAGTCGTAGCCAAGAATATACATGTGTCTCTAATCTCAAGAGTCATAGAATTTCACAACCACCCCATAATCATATAATCTTCTTCATCCCATGCTTCAAAGCGAGGATCTCTTTTGAAACAAATTTAAAATCTACATAAATGGACAGATCTTCCATTTCCCTTTAGCATAGTACGAACAAGTCGAGACAATTTAAGATAATTTTTTCCGGTCCAAATTCTCATATGTAGTTTCTTGAATATTTTGCAATTCCCTAGGTTGTTGAGATCGAACAATCTCCTTCAATTGTGCTATAATAATTGGCTTTTCAACCTCCAACATCTTCCACAGAAAAACCCGATCTCTTGGGAATTAAGGCAAATTACGAAAAAAAAACTAGCTAAAGAATGAAGGTCGGTAAAGGACACATGAAATACCGTTTGTCAAAAACAGAAAGCAAAATAGAGCAGAGAAAGAAAAAGTGAATAAAAAACAATCCAGCTATAAAGGCCATAAAAATGGCAATGAAGGCTAGAATGATGCCCAAGTTTTGTAGAAACCTATTGTTTAATACTATGATACCTAAATACATGGGATGAAAAATAATAATTTATGTATATTAGGATTGACTATACATAATCACATGTGGGATTACAAGATAAGAAATAGGAAACAACAGATATAATAGGAAACTAACTATTCTTTAAATTAGAAAATTATCTAATTGAATCTCTCACTTATGATTTTAAAATAATTTCTCTATTCTATTTATGACCCATTTACAACTCAACAAAATAATTTTAGAGTTTATTTGCACAATATTTCTTATCACCACTTTCCTTTGCCTGATTTTTTCTCCATAATTTCTCTCTGTTGGGTGCAGATCATGTTAGCCATAGGATTAAGAAAAATCTACTATTACACAAAAAGTTTTGGGGTTAATCTTACTTAGTATTTTCAATGCAAAATTATTTAATTTTAATTATTAGTTGAGCTTTATCGATGTTGTAGTTAAGTTTTTGACTCCAAAATTAATCATTTAAAATGAATTTAAATAAGTTAATTAAAAGATATTGAAGAGATTTTTAAATTTTAGAACTTTATTTAAAATTTGAGACTTGTGATTCCATTTCAATAATAATCGATTGTGCTGGATATATATATATATATATATATATATATATATATATATATATATATATATATATATATACCTCTCTCATATATATATATATATATATCTCAATAAATAAATAACATAATTCAAAATTTAGAAAATTCCTTATCCTACGAGAAAAAAACCTATCTTGAAAACCTATATTGACATATTTTTTGATGATGTAATAATATATGTAATTGTATATTGTTTTAATAGGGATCCATGATTTATATAAATTTATATATAAGTAACCATGACATATGAGTAAATTTGAAGATGGTAAGAAATTATTTATCATCATCTGCTAGCTTGATATAAAATGATATAACCAAAAATTTATGTCTTTTTAGCGTTTTTTATGTGTGATCTGGTTCTTGGAATCCCACTTGGGTTGAGATTGTTGTTTTTTAAACCTATCTTAGGGAGTAAAGAAAGGAGGCTGTTTGGGGCCATCTGAAGAAAACGGGGAGACCACGGTCTGCGAGGAGGAACCGGTTGAGGGAGAAGAGCTACAACGACTATGGTGGAATAAAAGAAAAAGAAATAAAACAAAAGTTAAAGAGGTATCTAAGAGAGTGAGCGAGAGAGGATTTGGGCAACCACTTTAGGGAGAAAGCGAAATACAGAGCATTCTTGGGTGATACAATGCTGCAATATAATCTCATTTTTTATTTTATTTTATTTTATTTTTATATTGTTATATATAGTGCTTGTTGTCTTTATATTCATGGTTCATCCCACTATACATGTCCTGATGAGTCTTTTATTTTCCTTGAGTTGATTTGAAATTGCTAAAACTTGTTTGTATGCTTGTTATGGTTATCTAGAGGTGATTGTTTTAGATTTCTTATTTGGATCTGTTATATCTTTGCTCTATTCATTGGAACCATAGATGAAATACTGAATGGGAGTTCATGTTGATGATCTTGGCCTTTTAAAAAAAAAAAAAAAAAAAAAAAAAAAAAAAAAAATTAAGAGAGAAGAGAGAGAGCAGCATTTTGAACCATACGCTCTAGTTCCTCTTTCTTTGTTTCATGTTTTGTTGTCTTATGTGGTTGTAACATCGTGAATGGCTGAGCTCAATAAAGCTTTCTTCGGTGAACATGTGTTCAAAGGGGTTTACCCTTTTCATTCAGAATGGCCCATTATTGCTAAAGGTAAGCTAGTCACATCAACTGCGAGGTTCACAGGTCACTAGGAAGTGTTGGAAATTGCAGACAACTCTACAGTCTGAAAATCATTTGAAAACCATTGGCCAAATGGGCTAGGCTTTAATTCCTTTGAACTTATTTACTTGTTGGAGACACGGAGGCCCAGATAAAAGCCTTTAAATGGAGACTGGATTGCTAGATGGAAGTTGGAACCATGATATATGTAGCTTAATTGGGGGAAATATTTGGACTTTGAACCCATCGCACGATTTAATGATTTAATTTATGTTATTAAACGCACTTCCAGCAACTCCATTTCAACATTACATTCTACTAGTTTAATAACTCCACTTCAACATTTACCGGCACTCAACATGGACATGGCAACTGACTTCCAACGGCAACATTATAATATTTCATCACATGCAACCCTCCTAACATTTCAGCAACATATGGACGAAGAAAGCAATCAAACAAGAATTAGAAGGCTATGATATTGAAGGTGCGGGAGTATCACTCTATCCCAAGTCTTCAAAATGAAGGATTGAGTAATGGTTTTGCTTTGAATTCTCTTGCCATCCAAATGTCATGCTTGCATATAAGAGACTACAAGAATCAAATGTTATATTTGAGCCATGCTGAGAGTGCTATGAAAGTAAGTTGGGAGGGGTTTTGGAAGAAGATGTCTTCATTTCAATCAAGCACGATTTCAGCATGAGAGGGTTTTATATCCATATTAGTATTATTATTATTAGTATTATTATTATTATTATTATTATTGTTGTTGTTGTTGTTTTCTATATCTCACATTCACTTTTCATTTTATTGTATATAATCAGTTTATTATTTTTGTTATCATTTTACTCATTTTTCAATTTCCTAAATTCCACGTTTTTGTTATAGTTAAGGTTATTGATGATGCATTTTCAAGCTGGGCCCGGAAGTTTTATGGAGCGTGTGGGGGTGTTAAATTTGGACCGGTTGTTTGTGGGCGGGATGCGGCGTCTGGATCGTCACGGGTGAGGCGGCGGGATCGACCTTTGTTGATCTGCGAGCTCGGACGTGGCGCTCCTCTGCAAGAATAAAGAGAAGAGGGTCGTGAGGGGGTGCCCGTGGCGGCTCCGTCTCGTCGGTTTCTTTACGAGAAAAAGAGGCGCAGAGGCGAATATGTTGCATACGAGTATGCCTCTGAATAATATTGATAATAAGAATCTTTCTGCCCAGGGGTAATGATGTTCTGGTAAATTATTGACAGGTTGGATGGTGATTAGGAGTCCTTCCCATTGGATGAGATATTTCTTATTATAATCCATATCGGATTTGGTACAGGATATAGAAAGAATAGTTTACTTGAGATAGACTTCCTTCCTTATTGATGAGATTTGGTGGGATTTTCAGAATAATATATTATTGGGTTCGTGCATTTCCCTTCCAGAGACTTACCATAATTGGCCTTTGGGCTGCAGCGGAGTTGGACTTTTCATCGGGGCAGCCCCGAATTGGAATGTTGGTTTTAAAGGCACAGTGCCTTATTGGACAAGCTCCTCCTTTGGGATTCAACTAACGGGCCTTCGTGCCCATTGGTGGCGCTCTTTCTTGGGCTGATGTGTAGCAGGCTTGCGGGCACTATTTTTTGAAACCCTATCGGTTGCCTGACCCATGTGTACGGTGTCTGCGTGACGTGGGAACATGCGTTTCTCGTATCGGGTGTAACTTCCACGTATGCATGGAAATTTGGATTAGTTAGGGCAGTGTGATCATTTGTCTTATGGTAATGATGACTCTTGGGTTTTCGCGCTTGTTTCTTCTGCAAATATCCTCTGACCATTCATCTTGCGTTCCCTTGATCCGGAAGCTTTTTCTTTGCTTTTTAGTGAGTTTGGACTTCTCTTTCCCTTAGTATTCCATCTGAACCTTCTGCGTAGAGTCATTTTCGGCGTCCCGCTAGAGATAACTTTTCTTTTAATAAATATTCATTATTTATCGTTTGCATTCTCACCGTAGTATTTTAAACTCTTCATGAGTTATAGCGAGTCAAGTCTAAGTTGGAGCAATTAAGCTCGTCGAGCTAAGTCGTTGAGGCTTAGGTAAGGTTAATTAAATGCGAGGCGCGATTCCTCGGTACATATAGCCGTATCAGCCCGAGGGCTCGTCCCAGTGTTCATGGTCTTTGTTGACTTTACTGGTGATGGTCGTAGGGTATGACCTATTTTCGGCGAGGCTCGTCATCTTAGGCGACTCACCTCCATCGGGTGACCCGGGCATGAGTTGAGCAGTTCAGCCAGAGGCTGCGCGGCATCTGAATGGATTGAGCTCCGTCAATTTGAGTGGGTGGACTCTATTGGGTGAGTTACGGTGGCGGAAGGCTTCTTTAAATTTGTCTATGACCTCATCTCTCAAGTTTCAGTGGAGCTCGTCCATGTGAACTGTTCGGTGCGAGGCAGCCTAGGAGAGCTCGTCGATCTGCGATGGTGGCCCGAGCTCGTCCATGTGAAATCTTGGAGGAGCTGGGTAAAGTAACGATTGTGCGAGGCGTCCATGTGAAATCTTGGGAGGAGCTCGTCGAGGCGAGCAGTTGTGCGGAGCTCGTCCATATGAGATGTGGGGGCTCGTCAAGGCGGAAACGAGTTGTGCGAGCTCGTCCATGTGAGATATTGGGCTCTGTGGGTGAGTTGTGAGATTGAGAGGCTCCTTGGGGTACAGCGTGACTTGTGCGAGTAAGATGAGGCTCGTCAGTGAGCTATCGGGCTCCAGCGGCTGCTGGCTATCCAGGTGGCGTTCTGGCCAATTGGCAATGTAACTGGTAGTCGACTCTGACGACGTGGCGGTGCGAGTAGATGAGCTAAATGGTGGCGTTCAGTAGAGTGGCAATGTAACTGGCCCGATGACTCCCGAGGCGGCGTGGCACGTGTAGAGTAAGATAGCTCATCGATGAATGGCATTCAGTAAGTGGCGTTCGGTAGAGTGGCAATGTAGCCTAAGGCGGTCGACTCTGACGTGGCGGTGCGATGGATAAGCGCTGTCAATGGTGGCGTTCGGTAGTGGCGTTCGGCCAATGGCAATGTAACTGGTAGTCGACTCCTAAGGCGGCGTGGCTTGTCGCGAGTAGATGACTCGTCGATGGTGGCGTTCCGATCAGTGGCGATTCAACCAGAGCATGTGTAACTGTTTGCTCAGCCTCTGACGGCGTATTTGTCTGAAATCGATGAGCTTCGTCAAATGTGGTGGCGTTCGGTAGTGGCGTTGGCCAAGTGGCAACTCTCTTTGGTAGTGCTCTAGAGGCGATGGCTTTGTCGCGAGAAATGGAGATACGAACTCGTCAATGGTGGCGTTATTGCGTGGCAATGTAGCACGAGCTGATCTCTGGCACTCCCGAGGCGGCGTGGCTGTCGCAGTAGATAGGCTTGTCAATGGTGGCGTTGGTAGGTAGCGATGCTTTGAGCTGATTTGACTCTGAGGCGGCGATGGCTGTCGCGAGGCACGAAGCTGTCGTCAATGGTGGCGTTCGGTAGGTAACCATTGCGTAGAGTGGCGTTCGGTCAGTGGCAATGCTTTGGTGGTCGACTCTTTGAGAAGAGCATGGCTTGTGCGGTAGATGCTCACAATGGTGGCGGCCCAAACGAGGCAGATGTCAAGAGAAAAGAATGTGCAGGCCGGCCCCGGACCCGGCACAAGGGCCTCGCAGCAGAGTAGATGGTGCCCGCACATGCCTGGGGCTGAGTCAGACTCCAAAATGGAGCCGGTCCGACTCCACAAATATGGTCTCCATGGGCAGATTGAGTCATTAATGGCATTCCAAATGAGCATGCCGTCAATGAGATATGCCCAAAATGAAAGTGGCAATGTAGCCGAGTCGGTCCGACTTGGCTAGCCACACATAAGAGGAGAGCTCATTATCAGACACAACAGAGAACTCATCCATGAACCGGCATAAAAACTCACTGATCGAACCAAAACACATGTACAATTTTATGACTATTACCAAGGACTACACTAATCCCCTCGAATGATGCCAATAAGCTTCATTGCAGAATTAAATGATGAAATACGCCAGATAAATAAAATTAATTAAAGGATCATTATCTAATCCCCGCAATCTTGCCATAAACTTGTTGACATTATACTATATAAACTAAAAATCCCTAGAGTAAATCATTTCTAAAGTTCGCTTTGTCCTATATTCTAGTATGCACAAAAGTCGACAAGTAATAAAATGATTTGAGTCCAGATAGATCGATCCCCAAGATCTCAAGAATTTAAATCAACTACCCTCGATCATCAATTTCCATACTATTCGACTTCATTAAATGATAGTAAGATCCAAAGATTAAGGTGCCGAAAAATTACAAAACTAGAATCAAAAATAACTAATGAAACAATAAACTTGAATATAAAGAATAAAGAATAACTAATAGTTAGGGAAATGAATAGAATTGAATACTATCGCCAACGACAGATCAGCCGCTATATTGTGAAGTATCAATTCCTTTGTCAACTTGTAATTTTATTGTGAATTTCTAGATTTCAAAATCCGTCCGCTAATTACCAACCGGATCTCTACACACTCACATTTCATTATTCATTCTTTAATTCGATTCTCTCGACCAGGAATTAGATAACTACTTAACAAAGACTTTTGCTCCTCGTATTTTTCAGAGAATACTTTATACCTCCTATTTGATGGACTCCACACCTTAGCCCCAAGTTATCTACACAAGACAACTCTGTGTTACTCTTCCTCCAAAACAAATAGACTTCAATCTTCTCCATGATGATCTCACTAACATCATGGGATTGGCCACACTATTCGACCAGGTGAACTCATTGTTTAAATTGATAACTCATTCAACTCGTTCGATTAAGTGAGAAGAGGGATTTATCAAGTAAACTCAACAAAGCTCATTAGATTCTAATAAAGAGGTTAATGATACTTCAAAGAAATATTCATAACTCCTGGGATCACATTCCCGTGTTACTCGTAGGACTCTTGAAATCGTAGAGTAATGAAACGCTTCTAATACGGTATAGGAAACTGATATTCGACAAAACCTAAACCCATAACCGAAAAGTAAATCATAACCGAAATTCGCAATTTGCTGAAATAACAATATGAAAGATAATTTCGATAAATAAATATCTTCTTAATGGAAGCTTCGGTTCCTACCATCGAATTACACACTACACTATATTCCTTCGATCATCAAAATAATCGCATTTAAACTGAGAAGCCGACTCGTAATTTGTCAATCTCAAGACATTCCGGTAGTGTAATTAAAGAACATTGAATTCTATTCACTTTTTAGCTCAAAACGATAACATCCACTCCAGAAATAAAGCAAACAGAACGAGATAAATTCTAATCTAATCTATCCATGTTAAAGAAAATAAAATAAAAGAAAGCAAAGAAAACTAAAAATAAAGAAATGAAGCCACCATCCATCTTCGCCCGCGCCGCCGCTCGTTCTTCCTCTTCGATACCATATTTATATTTTCTACCGAAGCCCAACCCCAATGTAGCCCATCGCGATTTTAGAGCATCCAGCCCGTCACCGCTCGTCGCGACTCCCACCCTCTCGCGACATCATCCATGTCGCACTTCATCTCTACGCCGAATGCCAGCTTCGCTCATGTACAGCTTCGAATCGATCATTAGTGATGTCGCGGATCTAGCCTCTTGCCAGGACATCAACTAACAAACCAAATACAAAGATGGAATTTTCCTGATGTCGCGACATCGATCTCTTGTTTCGATGGGCTAGCTCATTTCTTTTCACATCCGAGAGTTCCTCGATACCGCCAGATCGATCTCTCGTCATACATCAACTTAGTTCTCGCCTTCAACTCGGTCGTTTCAAGTCACGATAACAATTCTATGGACATCTGAGCCACGCCTCGTGCATTTCAACCGGCTCCTCTTCACGCCGCACTTCGATCTCACGCCTTCTCGCGAAGATTCAACTTTTCTGGATGTCGCATACCAATCTATCATGCGACATCAACTAAAGATCTACGTGTTTCAACCAAAGTTTCGGCGATGTCGCCAAGCATCACTATGTCGGCCGCGGACATCAACCGACTCGCTTGCTTCCAATCTTGCTCGCCACTTCAGATTCTTCCTTTGATCGCTCACGTCGCGACATCAACCTCGTCGCCACATCACTTCCATGCCTCTACAACTCAACTGCTTGCTCGGCGTCGCGACATCGCGATTCTTGTCGCCACTGGATCTACGACTGCAGCGAACCGCGGGTTCTGATGTCACGACTCATCCCACGCCGCCGCTAATCTCTACCATTTTTGCGCTTTCATGAGCGCCTCGTGTCGCGACTTCAATATCTTGTTATCCATGTCACACCGCATCAGATTTCACTTCGCGACCTCATGACCTGACTCATGGTAACCCCAAATCAACATAAGAATAATCATTTCATTCGGCCTCGCTTATTTCGCATTTACTTCACAGCTAGAGATCAGATTTTTCCACCATTTTTCTTTATACTTCCCGCAAATACTAAATTTGGTGTGAGTTTTTCATATCTTCAAGGTCTTAATTATTCTTTTCATTAAAATCAATCAGGAAATGACTAAAAATATGACTTTAAGCTCATCAAACTCCCCAACTTTAAAGTTTGTTTATTCCTCACAAAGAAACGTAGCAAGAATTGTTTGTCCTCAACAATAAAAGAAAAAATTCTTATGACATTTTTCTTCCATTTGTTCTCAGAAGGGTATTCAATTTAATCAATGCAAGGTATGGATAATTCTTCAGACATCTAGCTTCAAGTCCAAGCCTGCGGTCATTCTACTTTCTTTATACTATGCAAACCAACCGTGCGATAAAACTGTTGATCGAACCAAAAACACATGTACAATTTATGACGTTATTACGGCGACTATTGACTAACTCTGACAATGATGCCAATAAGCTGTTTCAGAGACCAAATGACATATTTGCACTCGCTTTATAACAAAATACCAGTGATTAATATCTTAATCCCACCGCTGCAAACCCTGTTAGACATTATACCATATAAACCAAAAATCTCTAGAGTAAATCATTTTCAAAGTTTGCCATTCATATTCTGAAGTACAGTTTGACAAGTAATAAAAATGGATTTAGTCTTATATCACATCCCACAGATCTCAAGAATTTAAATCAACCACTCCCTAATTACCAATTTCCATACTATTTCGACCATTAAATGATAAGAAGATCCAAAGATTAAGGTGTTTGAAAATTAAACGACCTAAAGGGAAATAAATCGAAATGAACAATAAACTTGAATATAAAGAATAAAGAATAATTATTAGCAGGAAAATGAATAGAAATCAATAATTATCGTCAGAGAACGACAAGATCAATGCTATCGTGAAGTATCACCCTCGTTGTCAACCTGTAATGGTTTGCGAATTTATCAAATCTGGGTCTGCGTTTAATAATTAGTCAGATCCAGACTTCTTCACATTTTATTATCAATTTTCGACTGCATTCTCTGCTAATTACAAGTGAATTAGATAACTACTTCTTTTAATGTGGACTCTCCCAATTCTGCATTTTTCTTTTTTGCATTTCATACACATTTTATGGATCGTGCACCTTAAATTCCTAAGTTATCTACATAAGATATACAACTTCAGGTTACTCTTCCTCCAAATTAAAATGATCAATCTCTCCTTGATTAGATCTCAATGCAATACTAGATTGGCTACACTATCTGGTCTCGAGGTGAACTCCTTTTCGCGTGTTTAAATTGATAACTGCATTCAACTCAAGTCTGATTTCAAGTGAGAAGAGGATTTATCAAGTAAACTCATAAAGCCTATTGTATCTCTAATAAAGCAAAAAGTTAATATACCTTCAAAGAAATATTCATAACTCCCAGATTGCTATCTCGTGTCACCAGAGGACTCTCAAATCAAAGCAATGAAACGCTTTAACATTATGTATGTGAAACCCATATTCGATCAAAAACCTTAAACCCAGAACCAGCAATTCATAAATCCAAATTTAATTCATGAAATAACAATATAGGGAAAGATAATTTCGATACAACATTCTCTAAGAAGCTCGAATGTTCTTCACTAACACTACCACCATACAAGATTCCTCCGATCATCGTGACACCGCATTAACCTGAGAGTCGAATCTTTAAATTTAACCGAACTTCAACATTCCGTAGTAATTTCGAAAAGAATTGACCAAATTTTTTACCAAAACTATAACATCCAATTCTAGGAATAAAAGAAAACTGTAATTTATAAATTCAATCTAATCTATCCATGTTAAAGAAAATAAAAGAAAAGAAAAGAAAAGAAACTAAAATAGTAGGTTTGAGTTTTTCACTTATCCACTCTCGCCCACGTCACAAGCATCCTTCCTCGATACCAGACATTTATGGTTTTTCACTTGGCCTAATCCCAATGTACCATTACTTGAGCATCCGCAGCCCAAGCTCCACCGCTCGTCACGACCAATTCCTCGTCACGACATCATCCGCGTCGCGACTTCATCTCACGCCGCGACCTTAGCTTCGCTCATACGTACCAATCATCACAGTGAGCGTCGTGACTTCACCTCTGTCGCGACATCAACTAAATAAACTCACCGTCATCGTAATCTTCACGTCGGATCGATCTCGCCGCGATTAGCCAGCCGCTCCTTTCAAATCTTCATCCGAACTCGATTGCGCTATTATCTGATCTCTCGTCGCGACATCAACTAGTTCCTGTGGCCTTCAACCCGGTCGTTTCGTGTCACGACAACATCCTCGTCGCGACGACTCCAGTCACTTCGCGCAGATTTCAACCGTCTTTCACGTCGCCACTCGATCTCACGCCTTCCGCAAAGAGACTAACTTTCTGATGTCGCGACATCAATCTCGCCGCGGACATCAACTAAAGGATCTCGCAGTCAATCAGCTTTCATGATGTCGACATCACTATGTTGTCGCGATGACTAACCGATTCTTGCTTCAATCTTACGCGTACTTGTATCTTTCCTTTGATCGCTTTTCGCCGTCAGCGATTATCAATCCTCGTCATGCACATCACTTCATGCCCAATGTCTCAATCTGCCACTCTCGATGTCGCGACACCGATCGGCCGCACTTCATCGCGCGACTAGTTTGAATTTGCGGCTTCTTTGATGTCACGACTTCGATTCACGCGTCGCGACTTCAAACATATTTTTCGGCAAATGCTTCCTACAGCGCCTCGTGTCGTGGACTCTAATATCTGTTATCCATGTCGCACTTCGACGCCGATTTTTCACTTCATATGTCGCTGTAATTCATGACTCGATCGGTAACCCCAAATCGCAAACATGGTTAGCCGCCTGCTTTCATCGCCCCTGACTATTCTCCCATTTTGACTCACACACTGATGCTCCACCGCATTTTCTCTTTCTAGAGACAATACTCTCCCAAATTACTAAATTTAACGTTATGCCATATCTTCCAAGGTCTTTAATTATTCCTACAGCTAAAACTCACAGAAAATGGACTAAAAATATAGATGACCTCTGTCACCAACTCCTCTAAATCCAAAGTTTGAGTCACCTCACAAAGAAACAGGAGGCACTATTGCATATTCCTCAACAAATAGTGCAAAAATTTTGTTATTTTCCGATTTGCTCGCAAAGGGCATTCAATTTAATCAAGACACTAAATCATGATAATTCTTCAGTACATCTAGCTTCAAAGCTCCAGAATGAAGGTTGGTCTCTTACCTTATATCATATGCAAATCAACGTGCCATAAAACTTTGTCACACTTAATCAAAGCATACATGGCCAATTTTATGACATTATTACCATGACTATTTCATCAATCCCCATAACATGCCAATGCTTGCTCATGGAGACCAAATGATATTTGGTATCAGCCATACCAAAATTTAATGCAGATCTCTAGTTATTTCTGATCCTTTAATCTGCCATAAACTTCTGTTGACATGATAATAAGATAAACCAAAATTCTTAGTAAATTCAATAAAGTTTGGCTTATTGATATTCGCAAGTGCACAGTTCTAAAGTAATAAATGATTTGAACTTATATCCATCCCACAGAGATCTCAAGAATTTTAAATCAACTACCCCGATCATCACTCATATTAGTCGGGACCACAAAATGAGGTGAAGATCCAAAGATTAAGGTGCCGGAAAATTAAACGATTCAAAGGGAAACAACTTAAATGAACACAAACTTGGAATATAAAGAACAAAGACACTAATAGTTAGAAAATAATAGAACAATAACATTCGTTGCAACGTATTAGAAGACCATACGTTATTGTATACTGTTCTCCTTACAGGTCACTTCCTCGGTAATTTTGTTTCAGAATTTCGTATTTCAAAATCATTCACATGCAATAGTTCACCCGGATCTCCACACCTCACATTTCATTATCTAGTCTTTCACCGATTCTCTGAAGATGCGAATAGATAACTACTTTTAACAAAGACTTCCTAATTCCCAGGGCATTTTCTTATGCACATCAGAGTTTCTATGGATCGCACAATCTAGTCTGCCACATTCATTGCCAAGATATATAATCTCCAAAATACTCTTCCTCCGTAACAAACAGATCGTTCCTCCTCTGATTAGATCTCACTCAACACCTGATCACACACCATTCATCTGAGGTGAACTTCCATTATTTAAACACAACCCATCCATCCAGTTTCAACAGATCAAGAGAGAGAAGAGGATCATCAAAGTAAACTTCACAAAGTCATTGACTCACTGAATGTGAAGCAGTTAATATACTGCAAGAGTATTCACATAACTCCAGATTGGCTTCATTCTCAGCTACCTGTAGTGACTTCCTAATCAGAGAAGGAATGGGCTTTCTTGGGAGTCACAAGAGAAATCGGATATTCGATCAAAACCTTAAACTCCATAACCGAAAGTAAATTCATAAATCGAAATTGTGAATTTGGCTGAAATACAATAGAAAGAGATACTTTCGACACACATTCTTTAATGAAGTCGGGGTTCCCCACCACTAATTACACGATGAAGATTCCTCTGATCATCACAACTCCATTTCAAACTGAGAAGCCGAATTCTGTGAATCTCAACTTTAATATTCTGTGTAGAATTTTGAAAAAAGAATTGAATTCTCAGATCAAATTTTAGTTCAAAACGATAACATCCAATTTCAGAAATGTAAAGAAAACTAGAACGATAAATCTAATCTAATCTATCCATGCAAGAAAATAAAAGAAAAAGAAAAGAAAAGAAAACTAAAAATAAAGAAATGAGCTTCAACAGATCATGTTCCTGCTCACGTCGCAATACTTCTTCTCTTCAGATAGTCACAGATTTATAAGTCGTTTGGGTTTAATCCACGAAAGACACGATTTAGAGCATCTCAGCCTGCACTGTCATGTCATACACTTAATCTCACACAGATCATCCATGTCATACCGATCTCACGTCGCGACCTTAGCTCTTACTCTAGAGGTATGGGCCTGAACTGATCATTAGTGATGTCGTGATCTCAGCCTCTATCAGACATCAACTAACAAAACCACACAGACAGAGTTCTTCATGTTCACATCGATCTCTGGTCGCACAGCCAGCCTTCATTCTTTCAAACATCTATAGTTCTGATGTCGCGACACGATCTCATCGCGACATCACAGAACTCTAGCCCTCCAGCCTCTAACCCAGTTGTTCGTGTCACTCAATAATCTCTTTCATACGTGACATCAGTCACGCCTTGCAGATTTCAACCGGTCTCTTCACTCGCCACTGATCTTTTGCCAGTTTCATTCATCTTTCTTTCTTCTACGCTTCACATCAATCTCTCTTATCGACATCAACCAAAGGACTCGTTGTGTTTCAATCATTTCATGATGTCGCGAGATCAATATGTTATCGCACATCAACCGATCTCTGTTTCAATCTTGTCGCCATCAGATCTTCCCACTTCAGCTTCACGCGAGATCAAACTCATCACAGATTACCACTCATGCCTCCCACAAGTCTCAATCCGTCGTTCAGAGATGTCGCGACACGCATCTCATTCACTATCCATGACACTCAGCTTTGAACAATCTCATGTCACTGAGACCATCTCACGGGCTTATCCCACTGTATTTTCAGCCTTTCTCATGAGCGCCTGTGTCGTGGACCTCAATATCTTGTTATCCATGTCACACTGCATCGATTTCTTCAATTTCTCATGTGTCACAATTCACGACATCGAATTTGTAACCCCAAACTCGCAATATAAGTTAGGTCAAATGCGGTTTTCGCCTCGCCTCGCCATTTTCTCGTGATTTTTACTCACATCGCATTTTTCCACCATTTTCTTCTTCTTTTATACTCTAGAAATATAAACAGGTATTTTCCATTCTGCTCAATTTCATTCTTTCATTAAACTATTCAGAAATGACTTCAAAACATGACTTAAGCTCATCAAACTCCCTCCATAAACTTAAAGTTTTGCTTGTCCCTCAGTTGTTAAATGGAAAGAATTATTATTCAAACAAAATAAAAGAAAACACTTAAGGACATTTTTCTTTATTTTGTTCATAGTTGGTAGTCTAACACCAGAATGCAAGGTATGTATAACTTTCGCATATCAGGCTTAAGTCCAAACAAGGCTGGTTCTCACTTTATATACTATGTGAAATTAAACTGTTGAAATTGTTTGGCAAACAACATATTCATCAGATCCGTTGAACAATAGATTATTTTTCTTCTCTATTTTCATACTGAGTCATTTAACTCCTTAAAGTCCTTCACAATTTTGATTGTTTCTATTCTTCCAAATCTATAGCTTGTTTTACTGATTCCACAATATGATT
Source organism: Tetrastigma voinierianum (assembly GCA_016808115.1). Classification (NCBI taxonomy): domain Eukaryota; kingdom Viridiplantae; phylum Streptophyta; class Magnoliopsida; order Vitales; family Vitaceae; genus Tetrastigma; species Tetrastigma voinierianum. The sequence continues at coordinate 56,972 of JAEQBH010008233.1, forward strand.
TGCTTTCAGATCATAATCAAATTTTTGGTTTTTTATCATAAATTAAGAAATGGTAAAGATGTGAAGGAATTTTAGGTTATCACCCAACTTTTCTTCCTTCCTTTTCTTAGTTTCTCACTAAACTTCCCCTAAACTCATGCTCGGGATCCCTTTAATCTTTCTTCAAGAGAACATATTGTAATCCACACCCAAACTTCTAATTCCTCTAACCCACTTAACCGACGCTCCACACTTCAATTTGTAATTCCACCTAGGAACTCCTCTGCTTGTCAACATTCAGAGATAGTGCAACGTTTTAACCCTTTAGTTTCAAACATTCTTCAGCCACCTGAGAGCTGAGAGGTCCTGTATGTTACCAGAGAGATTAGGTACCAGTGTTGAAACACCCTTGAAGAAACTTGAATTGTCAAGAGAGTTAGGGCCACAAGATAAAACTTTTAACCCTATAAACTTTTCTATTGCATTTTTACTTGTCTTTTCTTTTCATTCCTTTTGAGTTCCTCAAAATCTATACTCCCCAAACTCATTTCTTCTTCCTGAATTCCTGCAATCATGGGTTCTCATCAAGACTGATATTTACATGAGTCAGTTTCCATCGTCCATTTTAAGTAACAGTTGTTATTCTCAATTTCTGAATCACCCATGCACGCATATGAATAGGTCGCCAGAATGGCTCAAACCGTCTCAAGAATGGCTCTGATTATCTTCTTCTTCAGCTACCGATTACCCAGATTTCGCTTCAACCACAATCTAACAAATTCCCAGAATTCGTTTGAACAATATGGACTAACTATGTGGAGTACCTCTTTAATTTTATTTTCGTTAATGAGCATTTAAATTAATTGATATTCAACAGGTTCTTGACTTATCGTTTCATGCCACAACTCAAAATATGTTTTTGCTCTTCTATCAGCTACCTTCAATTTCGACTTAACAAATTAAACTTTAAGTAACTTTTGCACCTCAGATTTCAATCAAATTCAGATGGTTTCAGTCCTTATCTTTACATTTCACTATTCCTAATCTTAACTACTTCATTCAATTGAATATTACATCTTCAACAGCTTATTTTGAACTAATTTCTACTTGAATTTTCCCTAATCACTCAATCACAAAGAACACAATCATGGAATCAAAACAACTCTAAATTCTCATGACACAACAATTCAATTTAAATTTCTATTTTATTACTGATTGATCATAGCAGTTTGGACAACACGTGATGATATATACAGAATGAAAAGTTAGCAGGGAGAAGGTCTATTTTTTTCTTTTGAACAGCTGTATAAAGATGTTGGTGGGTTCCAGGCTCCACTGCACCTAAATGGGCTGAAATCACTTTTACTTCTCTTCTTCCTTTCTTCTCGGTTTCCTTCTCCATTTTGTTCTTCAAGGAAAATCTCATGAGATCACCTTCGTTCAATCATCCTCGCTTTTCCTCCCAAGCTATCTAATAGATTTTTCCAGATTTCAAACATAACCTTGTGACTTAAGATCATGGTTAATCAGACGGCTTTCCAAACTTATTCTTTCAAGCATAGGATTTCAAGATTGCTTGCTTTTATCTCTATCATCCACCAAGCACTCCGTAGACTTGTACAAAACTTGAACTTTTACTGGCTTCCTTCAGAAATTGATCTCTGCTTCCTGATTTTCTTTGTATCATAGTTAAGAGTTGAGAATCACGCTCAAACTTGTTGTTAGTAAAGCCTATGACTGAGTTTGGAGTTTCTTAATGTATCAGGATCTCTTCCCATATTTTTAAACTCTTTCCCTTGCCGTCAAAATTTTCCATCTGCCTTTCTATCTCAACCTTCTCTCCACTGCCGTTTCTTTCTTACTACAGAGCTCTACTTCATGCTGCTCCTTTTCTTTCTATTTTAGTTCTCCTTCCTCCCACCGTCGGGTCTCTTCTTTTCAATTCTTTTCATAAATGCTTCTCCGACTCCTCACATAGTTTCAATCCTTCTCATATCTATTCCTCTCTCAAGGCTGAGAAGCCTCCCAAGACACAAATGTTTCTCATGGTTCCTCGAGCTTTCCAGCCGAGTTTCTGCTTCAAGACGTGAGGAGAACCAAGGATGAGAAGCCCATTGCTACGTCTTCATCTCGTCGCATCATCAGAAACACAGAATCATTATTATTCCAGTTTCTGGTGTTTCATTCTCGGATCATTGAACCCCAGAGGTCTATTCTTCTGCCTCTTCACTGGGCTTTCTTCTCTTCCAAGTTTCTTCCACTAATATTCCCCTTTCTTCGTGTTTCTCGTCCTCATAACTCTGTCGTAAGAAGTAAGAATTAGCACTCTTCTTCCAATTCCTAATTCTTCATCCCAAATTTCTCGCTACGCTCTTTTGTTCTCTTCATGATATCTCATGATAGAAATTCTCGATGATAACTCCCATGTTGATCTTATACCCACCAGTATAGCATAAAGCAACAAACCTTGTTCTCTCAACGTACATACATGTTTTGTTGGGACAGAATAAACCGGAAAATAAAAACCATACCTTAGCCTCTTGATAAGGCCTACATTCCACTTGTTCTTGGTCTTCCCTTCTTCTTAGTTTATTTGCCACTTTGCAGGTGAAGTGAGCTACTTGCTTAATCCTTCAAACTCTGGTTTTTCCAACAATTTCTTGAATTTGGAACCATGTTTGTGAACTGTCATACCATAAGCCTCGTTGATGGCTTTGGCCAAGTAGAACCCGAGACCCCTCTAACAAAAGCGCCATCCTTCCTTCCTACCCATAATTTGAGATAAAATTCTCTTACCGGTCTTGTATACCACCTTTTGGTGTGGAGACTCTCCCATCCTCACGCTCTATCATCTCATCGAAAGTCACAGAGTTTTTGAATCTCCTTTGCACCAGCAAACCCCTTGTTAGCATAATACTTCTTCCCACTTGGGAATAAGCTTCATCCCGAGCGAAATCTTACTGCTTCTTCTTCTTCCTCTCCTCTTTCCCTTTCCTTTTCTGCTTTTCCTTGAAGTCGCGGGAGCTTGGTGCCGATGGTATTTCTCACTTGTTCTTCCAGTGAATCTCATCTAGTTGTTCCCTTGGCGAGTTTCTTCCTCTTCGATTTGTGGCTGTTCCCTCATAATCTCGTCTAGGTTAGGGACCCGAGTGGGAATTTCGACCATTGGAAGGAGAGAAGCTTTTGGAAAGTTTGGAATCTTAGGGTTTTGGAGGTTGAGATTCGAGAAGGAGACGAGAAGGTGAATGGTTATGTGGGTTGGAGTGGGTAGAAATAGTTTCAAGCCCCATTTGCGTTCAATCAATGTTTGTGGGCTAGTTAATGCTTCAATTAAGACATGTCGTGACTTCAATTCCGCCTCTTTTTATTTGAGATCATTAAATTTAAGACTTTTTAAGAGTGAAGTAGTTGGCACATGTCGCACTTTTATGTCGCGACATACCTGGAATGTCGCGACAATCTGAGACCTCAGGATTTGTTTGATGTGGCGACAATCCTTCTCCATTTTGAAACTTAGTGTGTAGACATACGGTGGTGTCGCGACATGTATCTCCTTCCTCACATGCTCACTAATTGATGCTCGAGCTGGTCACGACATCTGATGTTTTGTAGGGACAACAGCTTTGTCGCGACATAACCCTTCTGTCGTGACCTTAGCCCTTAACTCAATGATTTCAAAAAACCTTGAATTCTCTTATTGATCCTTACCCGTTTAGACATTTCTTCAGGCATATTTTAAGCAAAGATTTAACAATTAATTCAAATATATCTACAAAATTGGGTTAGGAGGATTCACTCCCTTTTTCTCATCTCGCGACTTCTCTGCAATTTGCTGGAATTATTCCTGTAGTTGCCTTGCTATTCATGTCTTTAACCCTTGCAGAAGATCACTGCAATATTCAAGAAAATTCTAATTAAACTACAATCGATTTCTAAAAATTGAATCTATCCTTCTAAAAACAAATCTGACCTAATTTATCAATGACGAAAGAAAAAGAAATATTTGAAATTTAAAATCGAAATTTAAATCCTCATGGGTTGCCTCCCATTATTGCTGATTTTGAGTCCTTATTTGGACTTCTTCATTGTGAGTACTTCTTCTTTTTTCCTCCAAGAACAGGTTGGAGTTCTTCAATTCCTCTTCCCTGTTGAGATAATGCTTTAACCTTTGTCCATTGACCTTGAATTCTTCCCATTATCGGTCTTGGTGTTCTGCTCCAAATGTAGTACTTGATACCACGTGTGGCCCTCGGTGGATTTTAATTTCCTGGAAATAACCGGAGTCTAAATTAAAAAGCGAACACATTTCTCACATTACGAACTCTTTTCTCAAGATTCTCTGATCATGTTTCTTTGTCTTGTCTTTGTATGTCCCAGCATTATCATAGGCTTCATTTCTCAGTTCTTCCAATTCAGACAGTTGGAGCAATCTTTCTTCCCTTGCAGCCTTGAAATCGAAGTTTAACTTCTTAATGGCCCACATTGCCTTGTATTCTAATTCAAGAGGTAGATGACATGGTTTGCCAAAAACAACTCTGTATGGGGACATTCAATAGGGTCTTATGATCCTGTGACCAAAGTGCATCATCAAGTTTGGAAGACTGATCCTTCATGACTCACAGTCTTTTCAGTCTTCTTTTGAAGGTGATCTCACAATTTGGAAATTTACCTTGTCCATTTAGTGCAGGGATGATATGCTAAACTCATTGCATGCTTGATCCCAACCTACTCATGAGTTTTGCAAATATTTTTTGTTTGCAAAATGAGTTCCCCATCACTAATGATGGTTAGGGGTTCGAGCACCGCAAAATATTTATTCTTTTGCAAGAAACTCACATTGTGTTAGCATCATTCCTTGGACAAGCCCTTGCTTCCACCCATTTGGAGAGCGTAATCTCTTGCTAGCGGTATGTATAGGTTTCAAATGATGATGGTGAAAAGGTCCCATAAAATCTATTCCCCGAACATGAGAACTGTCACCATAATACCTTTTAGGAATGTTTTCATTCCTGGCTGCGATATTTCCAATCCTTTGGCATCGATCACACAATTTCACCCTGCTTGCACAATCTGCGGGAAGATAGTGGGCCAATAAAACCCTGATTGGAGTATCTTGTGAGCCGTTCTTTCTCCAGAAAAATGTCCCCCATATGGTGATGCATGGCATTCATTTAAAATGTTGCCTTGTTCACCTTCTGGCACACATCTTCTTATTATCATGTCAGCACCTCTCTTGAATAATAGTGGGTCATCCCAAATATAATATCTGTTGTCAGTTCTGAGTTTCCTCTTTTGTTGGTAAACATTTGAATTCTGAGGCATTACTCCTGAAACGGATAATTCACAATAATTCACCATGGAGTTGGAAGGCTTAACAAACAATTGCTCATCACAGGAAGTTCTGCAATTGTGAACATTTCTTCTTCATCACTTGCTTCTTTCTACTCTTGACAAGTGATCGGCTATCACATTATATCCTTTATCATGATTTCCAAATCAAACTCTTGCAAAACGGCACCACCTTATCAATCTTGGCTTAGCTTCCTTTTTGACATCAAGTATTTGATTCTTTGCATGATCGGTGAATTACCACACACTGGGATCCCAAAATGTATTGCCTAAATTTTCTAAGCAAATACTATGTAAGTAGCATCTCCTTTCAGTTGTTGAGTAGTTCTCTTGTGCTACATTGAAGGTGCTTTACTAGCATAGTATATGGCCTAGATACTTTCTCTTTTCTTTGCCCAACCACGACTCATAGCAAAATCGCGGCATCACACATTATTCAAATCCACGATCCCGTGCAGTGCGACCATTATAGATTACTGTACCAATTTGACTTGATTTTGTCAAGCATTCTTGCGAAGTCATCAAATTGAACCTTGTATCTTTCCGGTAATCTACATAATGGTCACGGCTATTTTTGAGAAAAATAACATTAGATCTCCGTAAAATCAGCGTACCCGAAGCTTCATACTCCTTTCTTGTAGTAGGTGGTGCAAGAGTTTTGATAATGGATATAGAGATTGGTCAACTTCTAGTCCAGTAGCAGAAATTTTATGCCCAAGAATAATTCCTTAATCGCTATAAAATGGCATTTCCCAATTCGATTAACTATTGTTTGTCTTCAGCATCTTTAATCTTGTTTAGGTGTTTTAAACATTGATCAAAGCTGGATCCATACAGAGTAAAGTCATCCATAAAAATTTCCATCACTTCTTCAACCAGATCTGAGAATATGGACATCATACACCTCTGGAATGTAGCTGGGCGTACATAGCAAAGGCGTGCCCCGAGAAGGCAAATGTACCATAAGGGCATGTGAATGTAGCCTTCTCTTGACTCAGTGCAATAACAATGCGATTGTATCCACGAATACCCATCGAGAAAACAAAGTAGAGATTGTCCTGCTAACCTGTCCAACATCTACAATCCATGAAGGCAAGGAAATGATCTTTTAAGTTGCTGTATTCAACTGTAATCAATACATACCCTCCATCCTGTCACTGTTCTTGTTGGAATCAATTCGTTTCTTTCATTTCTGATCACAGTAAACCCCCCTTTCTTTGGAACCACATGGACTGGGCTCACCCAAGGACTATCTGAGATAGCATAGATAAAACCAGCATTTAACAATTTTAGTACCTCCTTCCTGACTACTTCCTTCATCACTGGATTCAGTCTCCTCTGGTGTTCTACAGATGGTTTTGAAGTCTCTTCTAGCAGAATCTTATGCATGCAAATTGATGGGCTGATACCCTTCAGCTCTTCAATGGACCAAGCTAGCTATTCCTTATGCTTCCTTAATATTTTCAGCAATCTTTGTTCCTCATCATCACTTAATTTGGCTGAAATGATCACTGGTTTTTTCTTTGGTAATTCTAAGTAAGCATACTTTAAATGACATGGCAACTCTTTCAAAACTAGCCATACCTTGGTTTCTTGATGAATTTCACCTTTCAGCATTTTCCCCATTATGTCGTTTCTGTTTTGCTTGAGCTCAACCTTACGGTTCCTATAGAATGAAGAATGCGTATGGAAATTCGAGATAGACTTCTTGTTATGCGGGAATTCATCTCTTTTTCATTGTCGCCCCAAGGTGTTACAATCATTGTGCTTTCTTGAAATTTGGAAATATAGACAAAATCGACTACATTGCATCCTTCCTTATCTCACGTCTGTATTTTGTATACTTTTGATCAAATTATGGATACGTGACTTCTTCTCAACCCTCAAGATGAGGCTCCTTTTTTTGCGTATCAATCAGGCGACTCGATAGCTAGGAATGGTGTACCGATAGCGAGTACTTGTGAATCTTAACCCATGTCGAATGATGAAGTCTCTTGGGAAACAAACTTCCCAACTGATGACGGTACATCTTCAATGACTCCTTCGGGTTTACCATCGATCATGCGCCATTTGAAGAGTAACGGTTGTAGTCCCGAGCTTAGTTTCTTAGCGACGAAGAGGCATCGGATTGATACTAGCTCTGAGTCACGAGAAGCTGCAGATTCAATTCCTCCGACAATACGAGGAATTGTGAAACTCCACTGGGTCCTTCATGCTTTCTTGGTAATTCTTTTTCTGATTACTGCACTGCAAGTGGCAGTGAGATTTACTATTCCTTCCTCTACTATTTTTCTTTTCTTGCTCAGTATGTCCTTCAGAAATTTTGCATAGAGTGGCATTTGAGTTACCACCTCAGTAAAAGGCATACTTATCTCCAGCTTCTGGAAGGTTTTCAAGAACCTTGCAAACTGCTCTTCCATTCTTGACTTCTGCAGTCTTTGTGGAAATGGGACTGCAGGCTTTGATCCTTGGATGTTCTTCCTCTCTATTCTTTCTTTTTCTTTCTCCAGTTCCTCTTCCCTTTCTGATCTTGGTACGTCTTTGTTGCAGTCATCTTTCTCTTTCATTTCTTCTAGCTCCTTCCCGCTTCTAAGCTGCACAGCCATGCAGTCTTTTGGGTTCTTCCTTGTGTCACTTGGAAAGGCATCTTTCCTCTGGCTTTGCAGGGTTAGGGCCAGCTGCCCTACTTGTGTCTCGGGTTCTTGGGGTTCTTGGTGGTGTTACGAAAATTTGAGGTGGTAGTAATTGGCTCCTTTCTATGAGCTTTTGCTCATGGAGGTTCAACGACTTCTTATTATCCCCCATGAAAATCTGACATCACGTTCTTCAAAAGATTAGGCCCTCCTACGACCACAGTATTCATTCTGTGCTCATTTAAGTGCTGCTTCTTCTTCTTTGGAACCTTAGGTAGTTGCTGATACCCTTGTTGAGGTTCTGTCCTGCCTTAGGCCTTGAGAAGCCCCTCCACCATCTACGAGAAATTCTCCTTAGTTCCTGAGTCTTTGGTGATGTGTGCTGGAAGGTTAGGATTGGGTTTGATAGTAGCCTCTTGGCTCGCCCCGAATAATTGTCTCTTGACATCATAACTTTCTTGATTACCCTCTATTACTTCCCTTGATAACTCCATAATTGCTCCTATTTCATGAAGCGGTGTGTGTCTTTCTTTCTTGCTTGTCCAAGCACATTGCATAATGGCATCCAACTTGGCTACGCAGCTGTCATCTTGCTCGGCTCCATGATCCTTTCCTCTGCTGTTCCCTCTTGGCTTCGGAGGGAGTTTTCATGTTACATTTAGCAGTCTTCAATCGGCTCTTTTTGCCTCTTGACCCTTTTCGTTTGCCGGATGCTCCGACATGAAGCATCAATGATCCCTTTTGATATATCATTCAAAGCATGATATACAATGTCCATCGAGTTTCGGTCCTATCCCATGCATTGAACGTCTTCGACAAGCGTTTGAATCTTTCCCGAGCTTCATACGAGGCTTTCATCTTCCCTTAACAGATTACATTCGGCTCGCGGTATTAACCATCCGAGGAAATCTTCCCAGGTGCTCATTTGGATCTTGATTAGGATGACGATGGCGATCTTCTTGGACCATTATGTCAGTCGCGCTTGATTCGAAATTATTAGCATCGGCTGCGAAATTTGTCCCGATGTGAAATATTCTTCTGTATAATTGGTCTCCGAATCCTCCATTGTATCGGTATTGGGGTCTTCTACTTCTTCTATATGTATTTCAACCTGATCCACGCCTTTCATACGCCATGGTTGGGCTTTTACGCCTTCTTGGTCTTTCTGAAGCTTCTGAGCGTCCTCTCTATTTCCCTTATCGGTTGGAATCGGTCGGTCATTACCATTTCCTATGCATCAAGAAGTTTTACGAAAGCAAAACACACTCCATTAATAGGATTAGTCAAATCAGCAAATATATTCAATGTGTTTAGATTAAGGTTAGTGGCCAAAATGAACCCTTTGCTTGAAAATCTATTTTGTTCTTTTTCTTTAAATGTCCAAATTAGTATTTCCTTCTTTCATCACGAATATTGATTTGTAAGTGCTGATCCAACACTTGGCGCCATAAAACTTGTTGATCGAACCAAAAACACATCTTACAATTTTATGGCGTTATTACCAAGGGTATTGACTAATCCACGACAATGATGCCAATAAACATTGCGTGAGACTAAATGACATTGCACCGATTTATATAACAAAATTACCAAAATTTATTATCTAATCCGGGCAATCTTGCCATAAACTTATTGACATTATACTATATAAACCAAAAAATCTCCTAGAGTAAATCATTTTCAAAGTTTGGTTTTGATGCGATGTGCGAAGTGCACGGGTCGACAAGTAATAAAATGGAAGTCCGGATATCGATCGCGAGATCTGAAATTTTAAATCGGCTTCTACGACTACTCAATTTCCATACTATTTGGACCACTCTAAATGACTAGTAAGATCCAGCATTAAGGTCTTTTGGAAAATTAAAAACGAATCAAGGAAATAACTGAAATGAACAATAAACTTGAATATAAAGAATAAAGAATAACTAATAGTTAGGAAAATGAATAGAAATTGAATAATTATCGTTTGGAGAACGCATTAAGATCAATGCTATTGTGAAGTATCAATTCCTGTTGTCAACTTGTAAATTTTGCTTGTGAATTTCAGATTTCAAAATCTGTCCAAGGCGTTAATAGTTCAGCTGGATCTCTCCACACCTCACATTTCATTATCTAATTTTTGACCTGATTCTCTCGAATCGAGAATTAGATAACTACTTTGCGGAGCTTCCTAGTGCAGGTATTTTTCTTTTGCAATGCTTCCTACCCATTTATGAATTTGTACACCTTAGCTCCTAAGTTATCGGTCAAGCAGGGTCTCTAACTTCAGGTTACTCTTCCTCCAAATTAAAATAGATCACCTTTCCTTGATTAGATCTCATTTAACACGGGATTGGCTACAGTCGAATTAGAGTGAACTCTCTGCTTGTTTAAATTATTAACTCATTCCTTTCGTTCTTGATTTCAAGTGAGAGAGAGGATTTATCAAGTAAACTCACAAAGCTCATTAGATCTCATGGGTTAATATACCTTGAAAAGTATTCACTTAACTCCCGGGATTGTCATCTCCCATGTCACTCGAGGACCTCCGCCGTCGAGCAATGAAAGCGCTTCTTAATACGGGTATAGAGACGTGTGGATCAAAACCTTCGTAACCGAAATAAATTCATAACTGAAATTCGCAATTTGCTGGAAATAACAATAGGAAAGATAATTCGACAATAACATTCTCTTAATGATTTGGGTTCTCAAATTCTTGAATTACACACTCTGACATTCCTCTGATCATCAAAATACTTTGCATTCCTTCGAAGCTGGGAAGCAAATTCAGAGATTTATGCAGACACAACATTCGGGTAGTAATTTGAAAAATTGATTACGCATTAGGCTTTAGCTCAAAAGCGATAACATCCAATTCTGAAATAAAGAAAACTAGAGCGTGAAGTAAATCTAATCTATCCATGTTAAAGAAAACAAAAGAAAAGAAAAGAAAAGAAAACTAAAAATAAAGAAAATGAGCCTTCGACTATCCGGACCTCTGTGCAGTGGCGTAGCTACTTTCCTCTTACGGATAGGCTGCGTATTTATAGGGTTTTTCGGTTGGGCCCTAATCGATGTAACTCGCGTAGTTTTAGAGTATCAGGCTGATCCTTTGTTAGTCGCGACCTCAATTCCTTGTCGACATCATCCCATCGCGACCTCGATCTCCGCGTCGCGACCTTAGCTTCTTGTCTATCTGAGTCTTGAAGCCCAGTCATTAGTGATGCCGTGACTTGACCTCTTGTTGTGACATCGACTAAATAAAACTTCGGTTGTCGATGAATCTTCGATGTCGCGACGCTTCGATCTTAACTCGTGGCAGTTCATTTCTTTCGGCTTTCATCACGAGTTTCACGATGTCGCGACATCGATCTCTTGTCGCGACATCAACTTAGTTCTCTGGGGCCTTGGTAGTTTGTTCTTGGTGTCCGACAACAATCTCTTGTCGTGACATCGATCCGCCCTTTGCAGTTTCAAGCTGGTCTCTCTTCTTAGCCACGACCTCGATCTCCGTCTTACGCATCCCATTGACTTTTCTTCGGATGTCGCGACATCAATCTCTTGTCGTGACATCAACTAAAGGATTTGCAGGTTTCAACTGTTTTCTCATGATGTTGCGACATCAATATGTTGTCGTGACATCAACTGATTCCTGCTTGCTTCAATCTTGTCGCCACTTGTATCTTTCCTTTGATTGCTCTTCTTTGTCAGCGACATCAATCCCTTATCCGCGACATCACTTCATGCCTCCCTGAAGTCTCAAGCGTTTGTTCACGATGTCGACATCAGTATCTTCAACATCTGACCGGATTCATGACTCTGTAGCTTTGAACTGTGGTTCTTGATGTCACGACCTCGATCTCACGTCGCGACCTCAGCTCATTTCTTTGCAGCTTTCTCATGAGCAGTCTCAGGTCGTGACCTCAATATCTTGTTATCCATGTCGCGACCTGCATCAGATTTCCTTCGATTTCGATGTATGTGACCTCATATTGGGCGTGGCAGCCCCAAAGCGCAACATAAGTTAGCCGGTTCTTTCATTCACCTGCTATTTTCGCATTTTACTACACTTGATTCACGCATTTTTCCTTGCATTTTCTTCTTTCTTTATAACTTCACGCAAATACTAAGAAATTTGGTGAGTTTCTTCATATCTTTCTGCGTCTTAATTATTCATACTAATAAAATCAATCGGAAAAATGGTTTAAAAATAGATGACTTCAACAATCCTTGGGCAAAGCTCTTATGATGACCATTTGACTTCGATTTTCTTGAAAAGGTCTGACGTCTTTAATGCGATTGATGGAGAATTTGGAGCGTTAGCGCGGGTTTCAAGAACTTTGATCTTCTTATAAATGGTGGCTTCATAGCTAAAGTTTACATTTGAATGCTTTGGCTTTGTAATTTTATGACTAGAGTCGTGTAGAGATGAAATATCGTCTACGGTAGTCTTCTTGGGGATCTACGGAGATCTTGAAGCGATTCACTGCACCTTTACCTTGTGGGAGTGTGTTTTCCTAGTCTCCCTTTATGGAAGTCATATTTATTCCTAGCTTTGTCTTTAGGGAATGCATCTGAAGGCGGTGCATCTCTTCTTGTTGCTTTCTCTGCAATTTATGTTCCTTTTTCTTCTCTTTCTCTTCTCCTTCTCCTTCTTTTTCATCTTTTCTTCTTCTCCTCTTTTCTTTTCTCCCTTTTTCCTCTTCTCCTCTTTTCTTTTCATTATGTCTTTCTCCTTTGCCCCCTTTCCTTTTATTGAGAGGCTATTTGTCTTGATTATGTCAGATATGTCAGATTGGAATAAAGAGTGACTTTATATGAACTTTCTCATTATGTCTTTCCTGTATCTTACATATCTGAACTGTTTGAGATGTCTAACTAAATAATCAATGAACGCTCAACTTGTCACATAAGAATTGATAAGGCTTTATTTAACAGCCTGGCGAATGCACCCTCTTGGTAGAAAGCAGCTTAGATCTTACGCATTCCATGTATCTTTTGTAGATTTTCCTTCTCTGTCTGGGCTCATAATTGCGGAAGCAGTGACTCGAATCTGATGTAAGGACCTTCCAGTTGGGGCCCGAGTTTTGTCTCCGGGTTCTTCCTTCTTTGGCGGAGTTTCTTTAAGACTAAATCACCCGGCACGTAGCTTCTAGGTTTGACTTTTTGATTGTAGTACCTCGTCGTCTTCCTTTGATAGTCCTCCGTGCGCTTTAGGACTTGCTCGCGCTTTTCATCTAAGAGATCTAAGTTTAGACGAAGGGCTTCATCATTGTGTTCCACTGATGCTAACTCGATTCTAGGAGACTTTATTAGGCCTCGCGGGGCTGCGCCGATTAACAGCTAGGGCAAATGGGGTTTCCGGGTTCATGGCGACAAACCGTCTGTAGGCCCATAGTACCTCGGGGAGGTATTCTACCCAGTTTCCTTTAAGGTCTTCCAATTTGGTCTTCAAGCTTTAAGGGTTCTGATAGTGACCCCGACGCTGTCAGTTGGGCTGTAGTGTCTTCGGAGATGAGTAATAATTTTGATTAAGGCTCGGCCTGAAATCTCACGAATTTGGCATTGTCGAACTGTTTTTCCGTTATCCGATGCAGGGCTCGCGGAATACCAAACACATATGATGGCTCGCCACACAAAATTGCGTATCTTACGCTGCTGTAATTATGGCTAAAACGGCTTCCGCCCACTTAGGTAAGTAATCTCTTTGCGACGATTATGAATTTGCGCGGCCATACCAATGGGCGGGGGTCCCGGTATGTGACCCCACTATTGGAAGGGCGGGGGCTTGTATCGGCGTTAAGGGTTACAATGGGAGGGCGAGATCTTGGCGTGCTCCTGGCAGATTCTACATTTCTTGACTAGGTCGGCGCATCTTTGAGTATTGTAGGCGGTAGTACCCACCTTACCAGGGCTTTCACATGATGCTCGAGGCTACGATATGATTCCATATGCCTCATGTACTTCTCATTGCGTGCACCGGTGTCTTCTCTACTTGATGCATTTAAGGAAAGGTGTGAAGAATCCTCGCTTATAGAGCTTCGCTGTGATTGGTAAACTGCGGACATCGCCCTTATTTTAGCCCAGCTTCTTCGGTCAAATACGGTAGGCTTCACGTCTATAATATAATCCTGGGCTCCATCCAGAAGTCGGTTTGGACGGGCACGGGCAACCACCTCTCGCCATAGAGATCGATTGAGGTTCCGCGGTGTCGGCCAGTGTGACTGCGGGAATCTTCTGAGGCGTGGCTAGCTTTGCCAAGGCATCGGCTCGGGAGTTCTCTGCTCTGGGGACATGCTTGACCTGAACCAACACAAATTTTTTTAATATGTCACGAACCTTTCGGAGGTATAAAATCATCCTTTCACTTTTGGCCTCGTAAGTATCTTCTATTTGTCTGACCACCAGCTGGGAGTCACTGTAGACCTCTAGCTGGTCGACGTCTAATGAATGGGCGAGTTGAGGCCTGCTATGACAGCCTCATACTCGGCTTCGTTGTTGGAAGTATGAAACCCCGAATCTTAGTGCGTGCTGGTATATTCATACCGGGGAAGTTAGGATGGGCACTAACTCATTTCTTGTGCATTTGAGGCTCCATCTGAGTTTCCCAAATTGGGAGTCCGTCCCTTTCGTGAGTGGTTTGAGCAAGTTTGTCAGGGGTGAATTCCATGACAAAGTCGGCTAGGATCGTCCTTTATCGCGGAGTTTTGACTGTATCACGATGTCGAACTCATTTCGATACATGGCCCACTTCATCTGACCTTAGGAGATTTGGTTTTGTGCAATGCTTCATCGATGTGCATTGGGACTTCTATGGTATGGGCCTGGAAATAGGGGCGGAGCTTCCGGGCTGCGGTTACCAGCGCCAGTATTAATTTTTCCATCCTTGGGTACCTCTCACTCCCGCTCCTCTGGAGCTGAACAATAGTAAAAGCTGGGTCTTGTATCAGTTCTTTTCACGATGAGTCTTTGCGGTTGAAAGTCGATACGGCTAAGTACCGAGTGGGAGTTCCTTCAATAGGACTTACTAGAATGGGTGGAGAACTTCGAGGGTATGTTTTTTTAATCTTTGTGATGCTTTCACACTTTGCATCCCATTGGAAGGCCTTCTTCGAGGACTTTGAAGAAGAAATTTGGCACTTATCCTTGCTCACGGATCTGAGCAGAAGCAAAGCACCGCAATCCTTCCTGTCAGGCGTTGTACTTCCTTTATACCAGAAGGCGACGGCATGTCGAGCACCGCCTTTATCTTGTCTGGGTTTGCCTCAATTCCCCGGTGGTTTACTATGAAACCCAGGAATTTTCCGGCTGACACGCCGAAGGCACACTTGGCTGGATTTAGCTTCATGTTGTAACTTCTTAGGATTTGAAACGCTTCGGTGAGATGGGCGATGTGAAGGTCGGATGTAGTGGATTTACCATGTCGCCTATGTATACCTCCATAGGCCTATCTGCTTCTGGAACATTCGGTTCACTAACCTCTGATAGGTGGCTCCTACATTCTTGAGTCCGAATGGCATCACACGATAACAATAGGTTCCTTGAAGTCAGGATGAATGAGGTCTTTTCTCGGGTCTTCAGTCCATAAGCATTCCAATAGAATGAGAAGGCCCATGAACCGAGAAGTTCATGGTCATCAGAAGGCCCACGTATGAGGTCGATCCTGGCAAAGGGAAGTCAGTCTTTGGGCACACTTTATTTATGTCTCGTGAAGTCGATAATAAGAGCCACTTGCCATTTGCTTTTTTGGACGAGTACTCACGCAGCCAACCACCTCAGATATCTCGACCTCCCGATTGTTCACCGGAGGAAGCCTGGGTCGACCTCCCTGCTGATGGCTTTTTGTCTTTTCTCGGCGCCAAGCTCCTTCACGGTTGATCGGTTTAAAAGACGGGCTGGTGTCTCACTTATGAGTGATTACGTAGGTCAATTCCTCCCATATCCGCCTCGCCTACGCAAGACGCCTCTGCTCTATCTCAAAATCGGTAAGGAGGCTTTGAGGTCTTCGCCTAGCTTTGGAGCCGATATAGGCGAGATGTCTGGTCAGTCATCCACCCATTCGGGCTCTAGCTCTTGAGGGCTCGGGTCGGGTGAGCACCTCGTCACGCATGTCAAGCCCGTCCACATCCACGTCACGACCGTCGCTCATGGAGGCCAGCACTCCCGGCCACCCGTTGATTCTTCCTGACCATCCCTAATTCCGTATGGTTGGGAATTTGATTATCATGTGGTATGCGGAGGGGATGGCTTTTATTGCGTTAAGAGAGGGTCTTCCTAACATACATAGCCGATGGGGCTACCTACAATGAGAAATCTTGCTGTTGTCGTCGCCTGGCAAGGGGGCTCTCCAAGGGTGAGCACCAGTGGGATTAAGCCCAAAGGTGACCTTTCCCCGTAAAATCCCCACGTATGTGTGCTGATTCGCCCAAGCCTTCCCAATGCCCATTTTATCAAAGGCTGACGCGAAGATGATGTCACCGAACTACCGTTGTCAATTTCGTAACTGATGAACCGGCTTGCTGGCCACACCAGCGAACTACCAAAGGGTCAGCCATGGGGGTGTTGGCATCCATCCGTGATCCGAGTCGAATGTGATGGACGGTCGAGTCGCCAGAGTTTCGACACCGCCAGGCTTCCCTATTTCCGCTGTCCCACAGCAGTGCATGGGCCTTCCGAGCTGAACTGTACTTTCCTCCTCCGCGAATCCTCCCCGAGATCACATGGATTTTCCAAGGTTGTCGTGTCGAGTCGCCGTCACGAGGCGGCGGCCGCTGGGTTGGGCCTGCTCTGGGTTTGATTTCGGGCCCGACTCGGGCTCGACCTCCGAGATATGAAACGCCGTGAGGTATCCGCTACCGTATTAAGTACTATATTTCTTTACGTATACAGTTGTCCGTGCGAGCGTCTATAAATTCCTATGGAACTCGCAATACTGAGTCATTCCTCGTGGCTGATCTCGATTTACTTGAGTCGCCACCTCGTGAACCTGCTCGCTGCATCATGTAGGACCCGTGGATACCGAGCAGGCCGCTTAGGGAGTGAACCGCCGAGGCGAATAACGCCGTCGCCTAATTGGCGGGACCCGCATTTCATCCTCGAGGTTTTACCTTTCGTGGATCGCCTCATCTTTCGGGATGTTTCCCGAGCGCGGTTTTTGGGGCTTCGCCCTCGCTGCTTATCCGGTACCACTCTTCTTTATGGGTGGAGGAGCTCTCCTTCTCGGGATACATAAGGGCTTCCTCCGTTTATATACTTTCTCGCTTGCGAAAGCACCTCTACCATGCTTGCTTGAGGGTTCTTTGAGATAGAAAACATCAGATCCTTCGACTGCATCCTAACCCAAAGAATGAAAGCGCGGATTATGAATTTTCATCGGGTATGTCTATCTTCAAGGACTCCTGAATCTTTGCAACGACCGACTTTCCCGTGAGCCTCGCTGACGGCCAATAGATGGTAACTCGGTTTTCTGTACGTCCTGGCTCCGATGAAGTGGGAGACGGACGCAATGGATAGTCCTCTGAATGAAGAGATTGATGAAGGTGGGAATTTATTAAAACCGTGCCAAGGTCGTCTTTAGTGTGGTAGCTAAAGCCCAGATCGCACAGGTCCCACATCTATGTAACTCCAATTTGATTTTTGTGCAGATATGTGGTCGACGGGATCTTTGATTCCATCGAATGCTTCCACTTGTGGCATTCTGAATTTCGCTGGAAGGGGGTAGCGTAGCACCTCGGCGGCGAAGGGTGATTCAGTTTACTGTACCAAGGTGTCCATAGTGTCTGGGGCGCGCCCTTTAACCCCCTCCTTCACACGACTGAGCTCTTGTTGAAGATCCCTAAACCTCTGCTCCCATGATTGCTCTCCCCGCCTCCCGCTGAGGTGATGCGCTCTTCGTTCTCGACATGTCCTCCAAGCATCACTCCGTTTCCTTCTTCCGTAGGGGCCAATTGTGGTCCATGCCCCGCCCTGCTTGACTCTCGGGCTCGCTGCCATCTCTGGAATGTCGTGACCGTGTTGCTCCTCACGGGGAATATTATGACCTTCCTGGGTCTGTCGCGTCTCCCGTGGATACTGCATTTGTCTGGTAAGATGTTCTAACTCTTCTATCAGGCGTTGGTTGATGAGGCGGAGTGCTTCCACTTCGTCTTCCATTGGCTTGCATTGTTTTTATCGCCCCAGAGGCTCGCTGGTCCGCATCTCCCGGGCGGATCTTGCATCCTTGGCGGATCGGGTTTTTACCTCGCCAGGTTTCGAGTCGATACCATCGCGAATCAGAGAACAAGAGATTTATAAAGGAACCGCCGTTCACGACGGCGCCAACCGATGATGCCTTTCAACCTTAACTTGGCTACCGGTGGGGTCAGCCGGGCCGACCCGATTGCTCAGGCCTGGGATGCAAGGTCTCGATCGTTCCGGCTTCGAGGCGGATCGCACACGTTGATCCGCTGGCCCGACGTGGCACTCCTCTCAAGAATAAAGAAGAAGGGGGCCTGCTGGGCCAGGCCTGTGGTCAGCCTCCGATGCCTAAGTCGGCTTTCTTTCTCGAGAAAAGAGAAACCGCTTAGAGGCACATAATGGATAATATATGCCTCTAAGAATGTGTGTGTTTAAGAATCTCTTTCACCACTGGGGTGGCCATGTATTTATAGTAGATGTTCAACCAGTTGGATGGTGATTAGGAGTCCTTCCCATTGGATGGGATATTTCTTATTATAATCCATATCGGATTTAGAGATAGTGACATAGCATTACATTTGGTGATAGACTTCCTTCCTTATTGATTTAGATTTAAGGATTTTCGTAATAATATATAACGGGTTCATTCTGTTTCCCACCCCTTTGGGGGACTTACCATAATTGGCCTTTGGGCCCAGTGAGTTGGACTTCTTGGGTGTACAAAAAGGCTGGAATGTTGGTTTTAAGGCTGAGTGCGCGTGGACAAGCTCCTCCTGCGGGATTCAAGCCCAGCGGGCAGCCGTTAGCCCATTTGGGTGGCCTCTTTCTTGGGCACCCGATGTGTGTGGACTTGCGAGCCTTATTTTTCAAACCCTATCAGTTATGAACTTTAGTTTTGTTCTAGTTAGTCTTTGCTTATTGATTGATCTAACCAATCATTTTAACTCCCAATTCATTTTTTTTTTTTTCAATTCCTCTTCCTCCAAACAATAAAACTTATTTATTTCTTTTATTCCTTTTCACCAAATTAAAATATGTTTTTTATTAAAAATAAATTACTTCATTTTTTTGTTAATACTTTCCTTTCAATTAGCTCCAAGACTTTTATCAAAAATTAATTCATTTAAATTGAAATTTATTGGTTTTTTGGGATTTGCTAGAGCAAATAATTGGAACTTCAAATTTTGTAATCCTTGTTTTATATATGAATAAATTGATCTTACATATGTATAAAAACACTTACCACCAACAACTATTGACTTATATACATATTCAAATATTTACTTGATTATATAGTAGTGGATTACATTAAATCTTTTTTGATATTGTTAAGAAGTGAACTTCATTTTTTTAGATGCAATCTAGTTCATCATTTTAAATTCATGTATCATTACTTTGATGATGAAACTCAATGATTATTTTTACAAAGTTTCATAAACTCAAACTCTCTATATATATATGTTAGGATTTAGTGGTAGATATTATTTTTACATGTATCTTGTTTACTAAGATTAGTTAGCATGTACATGTGAATATGAATCTGGATGTTTCACATACAAAAAGAAGAGAAAAAAAAAATAAACAAGTAAAAAATAGAAAAGAGAATAACTTGTTTCCATGTGGATTCTTTTTTGTTCAATATCTATTTTTGTATGTTATTTTTTATTCCATTATCGGTTTCAGCCATGTCAAAAAGTGAGAGGAAAAGCTAAAGTTGAAAATGTCATCCATAAAAACTGAGGAATTTCTTCCTTTTCTTGTCCTAAACATGGGGATTTCTTCAGGAGGGAACCTATAAGTGAGAAGGTAGACATTTAGGTATATCAATTGTACTTTATTTTTCTTCAATGAGTTTGGGATGTCATATGTTTTTCCTTTCTTACTTTCTTCGATTATAGGTAAACCGAGGAAGAGTACTACCAAAGACATCTCTTAGAATATCCTATTTTAGAACTTTTTTTTTCCTTTTTTTCCAACATTAAATTGTAAACAAGAAAATGAAAAAAAATATATATATTGGTTTGCAATATGAAAGTTTGAAATTTATGCTTCATTTCATTTTTATGTTTACATCAAGTTTATAGCCATCAATGTTTAAAAAATGTATTTCTAGCTTTTTTTCTCAAAAAATAACATGATATATGTTTTTCATAACTTTCGCTTTTATTTTATATTAGTAAAAGTTGATATTTGTTTTCTCTATGTTTATTGTATAGCATTTGAATATAGAGATACGGATGCATAACAATTGAATTCTATGATTATGTATAGCATTTAAATGTAGAGATATAGAGGTGTTCTTAATATGTCGGTTTGAACTTTTTTTTTATTAACAAGGTTTGTTTTTTCCATGATATTTTTTATGTACAGGTGTTGGCAATTTATGGATATTTCTAGAACGTGTTGATTGAAGATTAATGCAAGATGATTGAAGATTAATGCAAAATGGTTGAAGATTAAGGCAAGCGATGATGTTTACAAATTGTATACATGTTGATGTATTCTTGTAATTGTAAATTTTAGTTCATATTCTTTGTTTGAGGACCTAATTGTTATTATTATTACAATTAAATAGATAAAAAATGTAATTTGGAAGTAGATTTCATATGTCAACAAGTTTGTTATCCATTAATAATAATATTACATATCTTTATGAGCAATCTTGATAAATGATCAATGCCCATCATTGATATAAGTTTAAACATATATTGAATCCAACATTGGCAAAAGTGTAAGAAACATTAACAATTATCATATTAATAAATATTTCATCAGTAATAAAAATTGATATGGCCTTGACATGTACAAATGTCAAGGTAGCGTTAACTTTTCTTAATACTAGCATAGATGACATATATGAATAGTAATATATCTTAACATATATACCCTATATTGACGGTAAAAAACAATCAACAAATGTCTTTTTTCTAGTACTTAATCAGGTCTATTTTTCTAATAATATTTTATCATCACTTTCCTTTCCTGTTTTTTCTCCACTTTCTTTTATGTGCATGTCATGCTAGCTATAGCTGAGTTGGCTTACTCATATTTAGGATAAACAACTTTGTGTTGTCTACCACTTCTTCCATCTCTTCTCATCACCCAAATAGCCTTCTCATCACCTGAACATAAAATCCGCCATTAACAATCAATAAAATCAAACCCTAAAACAATAAGATGAAAGCATAAATGACATCTACCAATCACCCCCATAAACGAACATAAAAAGGGAAAAAAAAAGAAGATAGAGGGATGCATTAGGTTTTTTACTTATGACATTCTTAGGGTTTGTAATGCCACACCTTAAACGAAGATGTATTCAATCAAAATCGACAAAGACAAAAATAGAAAGAGGGTGATGTAATCAAGTGAATCTCCTTCACAAAGGACACAAAATGGAAATACCGATTAAGAGATCCAACTCGTTAGGGTTTTTGAGTTAGGGATTTTTTACGATTTGCAGAAAATTAGATTCTCGAATCACAAGACCCCAATCATAGACTTGAAATGAAGATAATCAACAAAAATTGAAAGTCCAAAACTGTTTTAAGAAAATCAAGTGTTTTAAGAAAATATGAGAGAAATGAGAAATCAAAGTTCGCGAGAGAAATTAGGGTTTCTCTTCGAGAGATTGTGCCTCTATAAAGTGAATGGGGGAATTTTCCTATTTGCTGAGGTGTATGGAAAAGTCAATAGTTAAACTTTATTGGGGTGGATCATAAAAAAAAACCTTGACCGAGTTGACGTTAGTAGTAAGAAATATATATAATTTTTTTTGGATAGAGTTTGCAATAAGAAATTAGAGAAATGTAGAAATGCATAAAAAAATATAAGATTTCAAAAAATACATTTTTCTAATGGGGTTTTAATCATAAACATAATTACTTCTAAATAATAATACTTAAATCACATAAACATAAAATTAAATATTGAGAAAAATCAGATGTTGATTAATTTTACACCATTATATATAAATTAGAATTATCTTCCTTTATTTATTTAGCTATTAAAAATTTGATTTTTTATTTTTTGAAAAGTTACCAATTTGAATTTAAATTTATTTAAAAGTAAATAAATATTGTGACCTTCAAATCTCAGGGAGTCCGTTGACTAAGATTAACTACTTGGAATACACGTATGCCATATCATGAGACATACGAGTAAAATAGCTACATTGGCTTACAAATCATACTCACCAAAATACATCAAACTATATTATAATAGTCTCAAGAGTTGTTACATCACTCTTAATACAAACATATATTAAAATTAAGAATTCTAATACATGTTTTACAAAGTATAACTATCAAAGCCACATGTTGGCTTTCTTCTCAAAAGCGTCTCTAATCAGTGCCGTCTTCCCAAACACTCCCTATACCTGAAATAATTTTCCCTCAACAGGGTGAGCAATGCCCAGTAGTGATAATCTTCTAAATGGGTTACTCCCCAGCTAAGTGCATATGTAATGACAACCAAACACATTCAAGTAAATACATGATTCTACTTGAATGTCTACATAATATGGATGAGAATGTGACCCACCCACTCCCATGTTTCGAGCCCTCAGTGACTCCCTCACACATGCCTAAGCCAAGTGTGAGAAAACACTGTTTTCAAAACAAAAGGTTTTTGTTCTCGAAAACATGCGAGTTTGTTAAAATCTATTGGGCCCGACCCCTCAGGGTGAAGTCTTTGGGTAATTCTGAAGCTTGATCATAGACCTCTCGGCGTGAACTGTTGGACAACTCTCTAAGGCAATTCTTTGGAAAATCTTCCTTTGAAATTCCTTTAACAACCATTTTCTTTTTTCTTTTCTATCATGTCATGCACTCACACCTTGTAAAACCCGAGAAAAATTCAATTTTTCTGAAAAAGGGTAAAACGGTAATTTCGGTTGAAAACCAAAAATTCTCTAGATCTCGGATAATGAGAAGCAGTTTGTAGATTAAATTCGTTTCGAAATCTAGTGACCCGGAAAAGTTTACGTCGAGATACGAGATAATCGAATATTTATTTTATGATTTTACGGGTGATAAACGTCGATGACAGGGGCGAGATTTTACGAAAATCTCGGAGTCGGAGAAATGGCAGGCTAAGTTCATTTAAAATAAAGTGTTGAAAGAAATAAATTGTTTAAATTAGAAACAAAACCGAATGAAGCAATATGCACTATATATCTAAAAATATAATAAGAATAATAATAAAATAAATAATAATAATAAAAACAAAAATAAAATGAAAGTCAAAAAGAGGAGAAGGTCATTGGTTGGGCAGGGAAAGGGAGAGTGTGGAGAGAGGGAGAATTTTAATTTTTTTTATTTCTTTCTTCGTTTCTTTCTCAAATCTATGAAAATCGGACCGTAGATTTTTGTCAAGGCTGAAGGCAAAGTTGATCTACGCGACTAGAGTTACACGTGGACACCAAAATCTTGGAGTTTCGTCAAATTCCACGAGGTAGGGAATTTTCCTACTTGTGTTATTTTTAGCCTAAAGGCTATTTAATGGTTTGGAATTGGCTTAGAGACCGTGAAAGGCCGTAAATTTCAGTCCTTAAATTTTTGGATTGAGTGTAGGAATTTTTAGGAATTTTCGATACTATTTTGGACAGTTCAGGCTGAATTTCGAGACTGTTTTAGTACAGTTCGGGCTGAATTTTCGAGACTGTTTTTAGACAGTCATGACAGAATTTTTGGAACTATTTTTAGTGAGTTCCGGATTGTGTTGAGGTTTGGTTTTGCTCTCGAGACTGATGTCTTCGGGTTTTGTGGTGTGTTTTGGTATCACAATATTCAGTGATGAACCGTGAAGGGACCAAGAGGTGCTCTGTTTTATATGAGTCCGAGATTTGAGCCATTTTGTGTGTTATTACTAGAAAATGAATAACGTGAATAGTAACATGAATAGTGACATGAAATTATTTTTTTGTGTGAAAATGTGTATGGTTGAGTGATTCAAAATGAATTGCTCGTGTTTGTTAATTAGCCCATGTAAGCTAATTGATTGTGAATTTGCATAACATGCTTTATGTGATATAATTATGTTAATATATATGCATGTGAATATATTAACATGAATGTGTTGGAATTGGCATCATGCATTCCATATGCACTGGGGTAACCTAGAAATTAGGTGCGAGTGCATAGTTGAGATCGACACTGTGTTAGGTGTTTGATGGTGTGTCGTGAGTACACGGTTGTGGATCAACACCGCGTAGGGTGTTGATTAGTGGGCTTGATTAATAAGACAACGTCCAAATGAGTCGCACGGGTTAAGAAAATGGAAATGGCTCATTGCATTTCATATGCATTGGGGCACCCTAGAACAATAGGAGTGAGTGCATGAGGTGGTTTCTTGAGAGAATTGTTCGGAGGGTTGACCAACAATATTATTTATCGGAGTGTGTCCACTACAACATCGGAGGGTTGTCCATATAATATCAATCGTCGGAGTTTGCCTAATTGATATACATCGGAGGGTTGTCCACAAAATAGATTATCGAAGTCTGTCCACTATTTATATCGGAGGGTTGTCCACGGTTAAAAACAAATACCTTTGTTTGGAAATGGTTTTCATTCATGGCAGAATGCATGTTTGAGGAAGTCGGTGAGAACTCGAGGCGTATGGGTGTAAGAGACCCGCGATATCATAGTTCTGTATGGGTGTAAGAGACCTACGGTATCACCCAAAAAGTTATGTTGCCCAAAGAAGACACACGGTCATGTTTATCACATAGACTTCGGGTTGTGTGATAGGTTTCGGGATTGACTTGGGATTTGTTGCCCATTGACACTTGCATTGGGTAATGGAGTCGGTGAGGGCTCGATACTTGGGTAATTGGTAATACCGGTGGCCGGTTATCCGCGGTTAGGCGTATGCATGTGAGACTAGTCGATTGAGTATTTCGGGATATATCACTTTCGATGACATATTGAGTGATGGGCAGGATGAGCTTCGGTATGGGGCGTGGTGAGTGAGTCTCATTCGTAGCATGTAGACATTCGGTAGACATGTGTATGTTGCACTTGGATGTGTGTTTGATTATCGACCATTGCATGCATAGGTGGGGAGTAGTCCTTGTAGGAGATTATCACTCTTTTGGGCTTTGCCTCTCACCCGCCGTGGGACCCACTTTTCGATTCTGGTCGGTGCGAGACGGGTGACTTGCGCATTGAACCACTTACGTATAAGAAGAAAACCGGATTGTGGCTTTAATATATATGGTTTGTATTTATTTGTATAAGAGTGATGTAATTTAAACTCTTATGGACTATGATTTTATAGTCATGTGCTTATATGTTTGAGTATTGATGCAGGGCCCAAGTGGCCATTATTTTACTCGCATATAGACCATGTGTGGTCATTGTTGATTATTGGGACAGGTTGTACCTTGGGTAGAGCTCTCCTTACAAAGGAGACTCTGCCCGATTTTCGTGAGTGGTGTCCGGTAACCCGACATCCACGAGTATTCCGTGGGTTGACGGGTTGTCAACGGACCCCCCGGTTTTGGGGCGTCACAGGCTTGGTATCAGGGCATAGGTATACGATTACCTAGGGCTTGAGGAACATGGGCTTAGGCCATGGCTATTGCAGTGAAATTGATACCAGCATCATAGCTTGGTATCGGAGTTTAGGTACACGAATACCTTGGAGTTCATGGGACGGGTTTAGACCACTGCATGCATTGTGTGTTCCATGTTTGTGATTGCGTGATTGTGTGTTACACATTGCGTGGAAAACTTATACACGGTATGATGTATATGGGAAATGTGATTGCGTGGTTATTGCGCGGGAAAATTATATGCATGACATATTGTATATAGGAAGAAGTGGAATGCTAAGGTTATTGAACCTGAAAGTATTGAATTTGATTGAAATAAATAAAAGGAGTGGTTGGCAAGTAGCACCACTTAGGCGATGAATGGGTCAGTTCATGGTTGTTAAGTCTATTAGTAATTGGCATGTGCATTATTAGTTCGGCTAGTAAGTTAAATAAAGTTTGTTGCCATTTTGACATGTGTAGATGATGGCAGAAGTCGGGGCCGGGACGTAGAGGTTGTCCACTAGGTGCCCCTAGCCGAAGCACCACGATATTTGACCAGCGGGCCTTTGTTGGAGGAGTTGTTGGGGTTCTGGTATTGCCATTGCATGAGCTAGTGCGAGTTGGTAGTCGGGGAGATTACGAGGTAACCTCTGCTGAGATTTAAGTCACATCATCCTCAGGCGTTTACGGGGGGATCCGATGGTGGCGGTCATTAGTTCCGTGATTGAGAATGTATTGGAGGCTATGGATATTACCTTCGATCTGGGGCTGGGAGTGAGTCCCCAAGTGTGGTGGAATTGGGTTAAGACCTGCAGGGATTTGACGATGACTTGGGCAGAGTTCCATGGAGCTCTTTATGAGCAAGTATTTTAGGTCCTTTGCCTAGACATGCCAAGGCCACAAGAGTTCCTAAATTTGAGGCGGGGGCGATGTGATGATGGAGTACATGGCGATTCATTGAGTTAGCGCGTTTTGGTGATTACTATGTGGCCATAGATATGACCAAGGTCGGAGATTTGAGAATGGGTAAGTTGTCCATTCGGGGCAGGTGTAGACCTTACGCCCTCCCAGGGACATGGACTCTATGATCGGGACATCTCTGGCCATAGAGAGAGATGGATGACGCATAAGGCATTCTAGATGCGAGTGCTGGTTGGAAGAGAAAGGAGGATCAGCCTTCTTCGAGTTTGGGCTTAGAGGTTAAGGCCTTTGGGAAAAGCCATTGTATGGGAAAATTCTCCTATAGGATATATGGTGAGAGTTAGTCAGATATGGTAGACATATCGGGTTTTGATGTTATTCTTGACATGGATGAGTTGACAACCCATCGGGTTGTTAGTGATTGTGACCTGAGGCGGGTTATCATACCCGACAAGGTCTTGGAGTTGTAGAAGGTAGCATATGCATGTGAGTGATGCTTATGTGTGTGAATTTCGGGGACGAAATTCTGTTAAGGGGGGGAGAATGTAAAACCCGAGAAAAATTCAATTTTTCTGAAAAAGGGTAAAATAGTAATTTCGGTTGAAAATTGTAAATTTTCTAAATCTCGGATGACGAAAACGGACTGCACCGTTAAATTCGTCTCGCGAAATCTAGTGACCCAGAAAAGTTTCGTTGAATTATGAGATAATCGGAATATTTTATGATTTTACGGGTGATAGCCCCATCGATAACCCGGGGTGAGATTTTACGAAAATCTCGGAAGTCGAAATAAGCTTGGACTAAGTTCATTTAAAATAAAAGTGAAGCGAAAAGAAATAAATTGTTTCGAAGTAGAAACAAAACCCAGATAAAACAATATGCATTATATATCCAAAAATATAATAAGAATAATAATAAAATAAATAATAATAATAATAATAATAATAATAATAAAAACAAAAGTAAAATGAAAGTCAAAAAGAGGATAAGGGCATTGGTTCGGCAGGGAAAGGGAGAGCGTGGAGAGAGGGAGAATTTTAATTTTTTTTATTTCTTTCTTCGTTTCTTTCTCAGATCTATGAAAATCGGACTGTAGATTTTGTCGGGTTGAAGCAAAGTTGATGCTTGTGACTAGAGCTCTGGCGTGGACACCAAAATCTTGGGTTCGTCGAACTCTCACGAGTGAAAATTTTCCTAACATTGTTATTTCTAGCCTAAAGGCTGTTAATGAATTTGGAATTGACTTAGAGGCAGTGAAAGGCGTAAATTTCGATCCTCAAATTTTTGGGTGAGTGTAGGAATTTTAGGAATTTTTCGGGACTATTTTTGGGCCGAGTTCGGTGAATTTGAGGAAGCTATTTTGTACAGTTCGGGCTGAATTTAGGCTTGTTTTTAGGCAGTCATAGCGGGGAGGCCCGGGACTATTTTGAGCGATCCGGATTGTGTTGAGTTTGGTTTGCTCCGAGGCCCGATGTCTTCGAGGTTTGTGGTGTGTTTTGGTATCACAATATTCGGTGATGAACCGTGAAGGGACCAAGATGTGCCCTGTTTTATATGGATCCGAGATTTGAGCTATTTTGTGTTTCATTACTAGAAAATGAATAATGTGAATAGTAATGTGAATAGTGACACGAAATTATTTTTTTGTGTGAAAATGTGTATGGTTAAGTGATTCAAAATGAATTGCTCGTGTTTAATTAATTAGCCAGTGAGCTAATTTTGGTGTAGTGATTGTGAATTTGCATAACATGTTTTATGTGATTTAACTATGTTAATATATATGCATGTGAATATATTAGCATGAATGTGTTAGGGTAACCTAGAAATTAGGTGTGAGTGCATAGTTGAGATCGACACTGTGTTAGGTGTTTGATGGTGTGTTGTGAGTACACGGTTGTGGATCGACACACGTGTAGGGTGTTGATTAGTGGGCTGATTAATAAGACAACGTCTAAATAGTCGCACGGGTTAAGAGAAAGTAAGATGGCTCATTGCATTTCATATGCACTAGGTCACCCTAGACGATAGGAGTGAGTGCATGAGGTGGTTTTGCTTGGGGAAGAATTGTTCGGAGGGTTGACTTGACAATATTGTTGCTCAGTGTGTCCCTTCTGACATCGGAGGAGTTGTCCATATAATATCAATCGTCGGAGTTTGCCTAATTGATATACATCGAAGGTTGTCCATATAATATCAATCGTCGGAGTCTGCCCAATTGATATACATCGGAGGGTTGTCCACAAAATAGATTATCGGAGTCTGTTCACTATTTATATCGGAGGGTTGTCCACGGTTAAAAACAAATACCTTTGTTTGGAAATGGTTTTCATTCATGGCAGAATGCATGTTTGAGAGTCGGTGAGAACTTCGAGGCGTATGGGTGTAGAGACCCCGCGATATCATAATTTTGTATGGGTGTATGGGAACTGCTTGATATCACCGAAAATTTATGTTGCCCCGAAGACACCGCGGTCATGTTTATCCATAGACTTCGGGTTGTGATAAGTCGGGATTGACTTTGGTTGTTGCCCGTTGGCTTACTTGCATTGGGTAATGGGTAGTGAGGGCTCGATACTTGCGGTGGTAATACCGGTGTGATTTATCCCGCAGTTAGGCGTATGCATGTGGGGGCGAGTCGGTGGTGACTTGGGATATATTACTCAATGACATATTGAGTGATCGTGAATTTAGGCTTCGGTACATGGGGCATGGTGAGTCGAGTCTCATTCATTGCATGTAGACATTCAGGTAGACATGTGTAAGTTGCACTTGGATGTGTGTTTGATTATGTGACCATTGCATGTGCACTTACGTGGGGAGTAGTCCTTGTAGGAGATTATCACTACTAGGCTTTGCTCACTTGCGTCGTGGGACCTTCGGAGTCTGGTCGGTGCGATTGGTGACCCGCGTCGGGACCGCACATATGAAGCCGGATTGTGAGCTTTAATATATTTTGTAAATATATATGGAGTTTGTATTTATTTGTATAAGAGTGATGTAATTTAAACTCTTATGAATTTATGGTTTTATAGTCATGTGCTTATATGTTTGAGTATTGATCACGGGGACCCAGTGGCCATTATTTTACTCGCATATAGACCTGTGTGGTCATTGTTGATTATTGGGACATGTTGTACCTTGGGTAGAGCTCCCCGTACAAAGGAGACTCTGCCTAATTTTCGTGAGTGGTGTCGGGTAACCCGACATCCACGAGTATTCCTTGGGTTGACGGGTTGTTAACGGACCCCTCGGTTTTGGGGCGTCACACACCTATTGTTCTAGGTTGCCCCGGTGTATATGAAATGCATTATGTCATTTTCATACAACACATGCCAATATATCAATCATGCATATATTAACAAAATTCATATACTAACCACATGTTATTTATTCATAACAATAACATCACAATTAGCTCACATAGGCTAATAAACAATTTAATTTCCAATGGCTCACACACAATTATCTTTCATATAATTCAAACATCATGTTAACACATTAAATTCCATGCATTAACATTTTATTTTCCACACAATTTAAGCCATTCACTCTAAGAAATATTTTGCAAACAACACATATGGACAATTTCAGTCCAACCAATCAACTTTGAATTTGTTCTGCCAGTCTCGAACGTCGTGGGCTATTGACGCGAAAATCTCTAGCATTCGATCCTCTTCGAAGGACCGAAAACTCACGGCCATTTCGGCCCTAAACACTTCAACCACAATTTATCACACAACCAAGGCACACAAGGACCATTTTCAGTCCGAGATCAGTCCAGGACTATCCAAAATGGGTCCCATAATTTCCGACATGCGGTTCAACTTTAAGGAATTTGATCAAGCGCCAGCGGGCCAGCGCGGTGTATAAAATGAATGCCTAAGTGCGCAAGTGTACGCGTAGCCCCAAGTAATATAGTGTACTTAAAGTACGGATATCGATCCACAGGGAAAGGTAAATTGAATACAGAGGTTCTGCTTTTCAGACAATATCTAAATAAAGGATTTTAGGATAAAAATCAAATAAGGAAACTATAACTAAATTATTGATTCTAGTGAATTAATGGTGTTGGCGCCTAGGGTTAAATCGCCCCCTATCACGTTCAATGGATTACTTTCCTAACGATAGTGTTACTCAATATATTTGTAATATGTCAATTGGCGAAGTGATCTTGTTTACGAGATATCCTCTCTCGAGGTATATCCGCCTATCTCGTGAATAGAATCGAGTATATCTCTATCTCGACTCGGTATTCCGAAATGCTTAAATGTTCTAACCCCAGATACCACCTTCGAGTTCGGGAATAAGCTCTATTAACCGAATGTCGACTAAAGGCTACTCTACCGAGATCCACGAATACCCTCATCTCCCGAGATCTCGGATCTCAGGTGTGCTTATGCTAACATTGAAATGGGATGTTATCATATAATTGAATTCTGGTATAAGTAAGATATGACAAATTAACAATTGAATAACATGAAAGCTCAAACTTTAATCCATTGTATGTGACAGGGTTTGATATAACCCTAGAAAGAGATCTAGAACATAATGAAAGAAAAGATGAAACTGTTTAATAAAGAAAACATTGTTCTAAGATCCGGAAATATACGAAAAAATGAAAAGCGTTACAATTCCCGGGCACTTCCTCGAAGTCAGTGTCTCGCTCGAAGCGTGCCCCTACGTTGTCAAACTTCGATCTCATGATTTGAGCCCTAATTTGCTTTTAATGATGAAGCGATTTTGTTTGGCGATCGTGGCGTGGCGGCGTCGCGACGTGGTGGCATCCGCGGCGTGTGACGATGGCGGCGTGGGGGCGTCGCGGCGTGAGGAACGTCCGCGGCGTGGGGGCGTCGCGGCGGTAGCCGGCTTCATGTCGCCTTGTTCCCATTTTGCTCCAAAATACACTTCTAGATTCTTTGCTCTTTTCACCCCGATGCTCTTGCATTCACAAAAGACATCCTTTCGATTATTCTAGTCAAAAAACTATAAAATTACTCTAAATAAACAGGAAAATGTGGTGACGAGTATAATATGAGTGTTTTAGGCGCTCATCCACCCCCAGACTTAGTTTCTTGCTTGTCCTCGAAGCAAGAGCGGAGCCTCTAAGAGCGGGACACACACCCGACCTTAAATGTAACTCACACTGGCATCTGATGTGCACATCTTTGAAAAATAGGGGGTCAATTTAGATGACTCACATACCCGCTGTTTTCTCAATGTTTAGTAAAGGCATACAGATATTTGACTTTCGGTAACTTCGAGTGAGATAGGTGAAACTGACTAGTGCATCAAATCCCATGGTGTTCAATAGCCTTTCCCAAAATCCCTATGTGCTTATAATGAGTGACTTCATTATATACCTAGGATTGGAATACCTAAACTTAAGCTCGGCTTCTTTATTAGGAAGAAGCTAACTAGGAAAGGATAGGGCGCACCCATTTATTCATGTTCTCATACTAGAAATTTCCCTCGTACCTAAAACACAATGGAAAGACCTAGTGCCAAGAAGTTTTAGCCGAGTGTTCTATAGCGGGGATCCATTGGTGACTCCCCACGGTTAAGTTAAGGGTACCGGGCATTCCAATTCCCTTCAAACTTCACGAACACTCAGCGAGCTCAACGGCCCTAGGTTGCGTGGATGATCCTCTTTGTCCCATGTAGCGGGCAGTGAAGTCAATGACTCTCGGCCGGTTGGCTCGGAACATTAGGCTTTGATAGGCCCTTCGGTTGTGCGAGATTAGATTGGATGATTCAAAAAGCTTATTCCTATGCATATACTATTTTTGTCATATTTTTTCTTTTCTCTTTTTCTATTGTTTTTGTATTTTTCTTTTGGTTGGGGCTCGATGGCAATCCTCTTTTGATTAGGTGTCCCATCACTCAAATGGTTCGAATCTCCCTAGGTTGATCGAACTTTAGTAGTTGGTTCGGCACTTATGCATACTCCGAAAGTCACTAGTGTGTGAGTGTGATAGGGTTTTTGAGAACTGGTTTCTTGACTACCTGGGATTGATTCACTAACCCAGCACTGGCTTATTCAATCCTAATTCTGAGAGCATCAAGCAAATGTATGCAATTGAACAAGTTTATAGTGAACTCAATCCAAAATCGATCCTCGATTTTCAGCCTTGGCACACATGTATGCGTGCACATGCGAGAATGTCTAAAATATAGTAGACAACAACACGCTGACTCATCAAAATGAAAGTGCGATGTAAAATGGCGAAAACAAAACACTAATATGCGGAACAACTAAAATACTACACTACTAAAACCAAAACACAATAAACAAATACAAAACATAGGTATCCGATCACCAAATCCCTCCCCCGAACCGATATCCGGTGTCCCAGCGGTAAGATAAAAACATAGAGGAGGGAACTCCCGAATATCAACTGTGGTGGAGGTGGTGGAGGCGGTGAAAGCGAGAGGCCCAGGCGAAATTTGGGCTGCATAGAATCTTTCTTCTTTGTAGAATGATGGCACGATTGGCGAAGCGCCTATGTCGACCTTGGCGTCTCCGTGTCTGGGTAGCGAGTTTCGGTGGCTCTGGGTCTCGTCAGGAAAGTGTCCAGCGCTCGGTGGGCGCGAGCGCCGGGTCCTCGAGATCACGAGGAAGGACTAGGAGGGTGGCCGCTGGCTGGCCAGGCTAGTGGGGAGGAGTGGTGGAGAATGGTACGGGATGTGGTGGTGGAGGTGGATTTGGGACGAGGGGCGGCGAAGTCTCCCGGGGATCGCCAGGGATCCATAGCAGGCCCGATGCTCATAAAGCTCCTCCTCGTCAGGGCTCGTGACTGAATCGTGGGGCCCCCTCGGGTTGCGGGACACCGAGGTGTGTCACATGCCAGTAAATGTGCCTTGATCCGGATGAAGCCAGGCCTCATTGTCGTCAAGGGGCACCCCGGCTTGTTTGCACAAGCCAAATATCAGGAAAGGGTGCCCCAGGTTCATCTTCGCATCCCGGTTATGGAGGATGGCATCCTAGATAACACCTTGACATCGAATGGTATATCTGCGTATGATGGCGAAGTTGAGCAAAGGAGCGTTTGGGCGGTCACCTCCACACACGATGCGTCGTCGGGATAAATGGCGGGAAGTGATGAAGTGGTGGAAACCTTAGGAATGTAGGCCAAATGCTTGGCCTTGAGAGTGACCGCATGGCGCAGCGGTGATTATCCGGCTCCTGGCCCTTGGTGTCTGGCGGATGACCTCATGGTAGTCGGGATGCTCGCGGAGCTGAGCAAAGGGTCCCGGGTGGACATGTTCTAGGCCATAGAAACTATTGATCGACTTTGCGCTGAAGTCGACTAATATACCTCGCACCCTGACCTTTTTGAGGACATGGGATGCGAGGTTGGCGTAAAATTCTCGAACTACGCTCATTGCCGCTGGCCGAGGGGGTTGGCATAAGGCACGCCACCCTTTAGCCTCACGATGGTCTTTAAAGAAATCGTCGGGGTGATGGAAACCATACTCCTTAATGAAGGATCGGTTTTGCAAATCGTCTTCATAGATCCGCGGCGCCACGTTTAAAGCGTGAGGCATCGAACGCGGGAGTCGGGTCCTCGATGGGCCGACTCCGCTTGGCAGGCAACTTTTGCCTCTTGCCAGACATATTGACTTAGGCAAAAACTCGAACACCTAATGTGCGCCCGCAACAAATCAACTAAAACTACCTATTATTTCAATAAAGCCTAAATGGAACTTCAAGACCCTAAGGAACTAATTTTGTTGACCCAAAATGAGGGCCTACAATACCTCTAGAATACGGAATGACTCGATGAACCTAGACCCTACGTACCCAAGCTAGAATCGGGCACACGGTGGTGGGAATGCCATATGACCCAAAAGCGGCTAATGAGGAGACACGGTGTTCCGGCGACGATGGAGGGCCTCGGCCGGGTGGGATGAGAGCTCAGGCAAGTCGGTGAAAATTTGGGATCTGCGGGGAGCTAAGGTTCGGAGGAAAAGTAAAATGCAGTGGTTGTGAAATGAACCATTCTTGGGCTAAGCGAGGGCGCGTCGCGACTTACGGGTTCACGTCGCGACGTCTGCGGGATGCAGCCAGCGGCGTGGCGAGTAAATGACCAAATGGCGTCGCGGCGTGAGAATTCCGCCATTCGCGGCGTGGCGGAGAGCTTCAAAAAGTAGCGTCAGCGACGTGAAATCTCCGCGTCGCGGCGTGTGAAAACAATGGCGTCGCGGCGTGAGATATCCGCGTGTCGCGGCGATGAACTTCAAAAATGGCGATCGCGGCGTGAGAATCCGTCGCGACTTGGCGAAGAAGAGCTCCCAGAGATTTATCTACTCACACTGATTTTCGAGAATTCTCCACTTGTAAACTTCCCTTTTGGACTTTGAACACTTTCTATGAAGCCTCGTACACACCTACCTTTGTCGGCTCTGAAAATTAAACGACAAGCGGCTCAAGCGATCATGAATCACGGCTAGAAATCGAAAATTTACGAAAACAACAAGAGGCGAAAACTTAAAAGCAATGTTTTAGAAAAACTTGGGTTGCCTCCCAGCGTATGTTTAACGTCGTTAGCTCGGCTGACCACGGATCTCGATGTGCAGACACTTAGGATAAACCGAAATGCTTATGCGCATCCTTATAGTGCTCACGCGATACTGAGTGGATAAATACTCTTACGTACATGCCCTTGCTTTCTTCTCGGTGTCTTTACGTGCGATAGCGGTTTATCCTTGAAATTTTCTCATCGCCTTACTGATCTACGTATCTTTGAAGTTCACGAGATATCTTCATTTGGATCGTCGTGCGGGTCGCCGTGGGTTGGAAAACATGGAAAGTGATCGTCTCCTTGGACTCTTAGTTTGAGTTCACCTTCTTGTACATTAATTTGAGCTTTTCTGTGGTAGGAAAGATGCACCAAGTATGATGGGGGCCAGGAGTCGTCTTCTTCCATGTCCAGAATGACAAAGTCTGCTGGAAGGACGAATTTACCAACTTTTACGAGCACATTTTCGACTATACCTCGAGGGTGTTGGTATGACCTATCCGCAAGTTGTAGTGATTGTGGTTAATTTCGGTTCTCGACTTTAGCCTTTTAAACATCGAGTATCGAGTTGATGCTCGCTCCCAGTCCACGTAAGGCTTTTCAGATGCAGATTCCACATAGAGCGGTATAGCAAATTTGCAGATCTTGAAGTTTCGGGGAAGCTTCTTTGGGGATATGCATTCCTCAGTTAAGGCAATGGTCCCATACTCTTCCAATTTCTTCTTACTTGCCAAGATCTTTTTCATGAATTTCACATAACTTGGCATATTCTCTAGTGCTTCCAAAAATGGTATATTAATATGTAGTTTCTTAAAGATGTCAAGAAACTTTGCGAACTGCTTCTCCAATTTACCTTTCTTCAGCAACCTCACAGTGCAGGTTGGTATAGAGTTCTTGTTTGAGTCTTGTTTCAGGGTTCTTCCACTGCTTTTATTAATCCTTGTTTGCCCTCCACGTCCCTCGTGGTTGCTCATTTTCATACGGTTGGTCGGGATACTTTGGTCTTGCTCCTTAATTTTCAATTCTCTTACGTAGGCTGCGGCCGAGATTTCGACTCTTCCACTCCTTAGAGTGATGGCCTTACAGTACTCTTTCCCTTCTCCTCTAGGGTTTACCTCAGAATTGCTTGGCAATGATCCATTTTGCTTTACGCAATGATTATTATTTGCCCCCATTTATTGCCTCTCAAACTCCTTGGATTGTCTTTAACTGATTGTTTAAGCGGGT
Organism: Tetrastigma voinierianum; assembly: GCA_016808115.1. NCBI lineage: Eukaryota > Viridiplantae > Streptophyta > Magnoliopsida > Vitales > Vitaceae > Tetrastigma > Tetrastigma voinierianum. The sequence goes on from JAEQBH010008233.1 coordinate 93,295, forward strand.
TGTTTGCGCATGCTGCGCATGTTAAGCCTTAGTCTCATTCATGAACGCGGAATGCGAAGTTAACATATGCTAGAGCTTGCTCTAAATCGGCTTCTTTTTCGAAATTGGTTCATTAGCTCGGTTTGATGGCATATTGTTACGGTTGTCTAGCCATCCATACCCTTGATTGTTTGATTGTGCGGATTTACGTTGTTCTGCCATCCTTGTCCCCGATTACGATTACAGTAGTATTACCCCATGCGAGTCCTTGTTCTTTGTGATTGGTCTGATTAAACCTCGACAATCTTGGGCTTGCTCTCTTTGTAGTGTTCTTGTTGACATTTCGTATTTGTTGTCTTTGTCATCCCACAGGATTCACCTGACTCCGTGGAGTGTCACGTATGGCATGTCTTGTTCCTATTGTCTATTTGGTACATTTAGTCGGTGAGCCACATGATTTACGGATTGTTGAGGGCGCATTGTCTGTGCCACCCACCGTGTTCGGTGTAGCCTTACTCTCTAGGCCGCGATTAGTGTTAGTTGCGACATCTTGATATCTCGTGCGCACAGTGCATGGTTTTCTTCATCGATGATCCTCCGGTGGGGGCATCATCATTGTTCGGGTTGTATTTCTCGGACCATTGTAGAAGAGTTGTGGACTTGCATCCATCCCGGTTGGTCGGTGGTGAGGACACTTCCGCAGTAATTCATGGAACCTATCCCATGCCTGCGCGGGTTCTCCCCCTACAATTGACGAGCGTATTGATCTCTTGCCTGAGTTGATACTTGATCTTGAGTGGAAAGAACGGTCGAGAAACTTTTGTGCCAATTAGTTTCCATGTAGTAATGGAATCCCACGGTGTTGTAGTTGTAATGCTTGGCTCTATCCACAGAGTGAAAGTGGGAATGGCAAGTAGTCTTAGGGCTTCTTCAGTGACTCCGTTATGCTTGATGGTATCGCGAGCTTGAGGAAGTTAATTAGTGCGTGTTCGGTTCTCCTTAGGGTAGTCCGTGGAGCAAGATGTTAAGACATCTGTGCGTGGTGACTTGATTCGAGTGTTGCTTGAATCGGTGGCCGTCGATCATTGTGCGAACAAGCTGTTGGTGGTAAAACAAACGTCTAATAGCATGTAAGGATCGATGCGGTTGTATGCGTGGCTGGCGACGATTCACATTTACGCTTCTCTGTGGTTCGGTTGTTGGCGCCGAAATCTTGTTCTTCAGTGTTTTCCATGACTATTGAAGTTCTACTCTGTTCTGTTCTCTGTTCTCGGCGCAATCTGTGCAGAAGTCTTTCTGGCTCAGGATCACACAAGTGTTGATTAATTCGGTTTGTTGTCGCATGTACTCACTGAAACCTGTCTTCTTGATAACACCTGGCCAACAAAACCAATTACCGACACTTGTAAAAATAACAAAAGTAAAGAAAAATTCAGAATATTATCTATGTGCTCACTTCTCTATATCAATTTAAACCTCTCCCCGGCAACGGCGCCAAAAACTTGACAGGCCGAAAACGCGGTGTATAAAATGAATGCCTAAGTGCGCAAGTGTACGCGTAGCCCCAAGTAATATAGTGTACTTAACGTACGGATATCGATCCACAGGGAAAGGTAAATTGAATACGAGAGGTTACGCTTTTAGAATGATATCTAAATAAAGTTTTAGGATATAAAAATCAAATAAGGAAACTATAACTAAATTATTGATTCCTAGTGAATTAATGGTGTTGGCGCCTAGGAGTTAAATCGCCCCTATCCGTTCGATGGATTACTTTCCTAGCGATAGTGTTACTCGATATATTTGTAATATCGATTGGCGAAGTGATCTTGTTTACGAGATATCCTCTCGAGGTATATCCAGCCTATCTCGTGAATAGAATCGAGAGTATATCTCTATCTCGACTGGGTATTCGAAATGTAATATTCTAACCCGAATACCGCGCCCGGGTTCGAATAGCTCTATTAGCAGAATCGGTAAAAGTACTCACCCAGGATCCTGAATACCCTCATCGAATCTCGGATCTCCAGTGTGCTTATGCTAACATTGGCCGGATGATATCATATAATTGAATTACAGGTATAAAGTAGATATGACAAATTAATAACAATTGAATAACATGAAAGCTCAAACTTTAATCCATTGTATGTGATAGGGTTTGATGTAACCCTAGAAAGATCCCCAGAACATAATGAAAGAAAGATCTTGTTTAATAAAGAAAACATTGTTTCTAAGATTCGAAATATACGAAAAAAATGAAAAGCGTTACAATTCGGGCACTTCACCAGTCGGTGTCACTCTGCTCTCGAGCACATGCCTGCGTTCGTGCGGCTTCGATCTCCTTGATTTACGAGCCACTAATTTGCTTTTAATGATGAGGCGGATTTTCGGTGACGTCGCGACGTGGCGGCGGTAATGACGTGGTGGCATCCACGGCGTTAAGCGGTCGCGGCGATGGGAAGCGTCGCGGCGTGAGGCGATCACGACGTGGGGGCGTCGCGACGTGACAGATGCTTAATCGCCTGGTTCCCATTTGCTCCAAAATCTCTTGCTTCTCGTTCTTGCTCTTTTCACTGCAAATGCTCCTGCGTTCACAAAAAGACATCATTCATTATTCTAGTCCGCAAAACTATAAAATTACTCTAAAATAAACAGGAAAATGTAGACTGACGCGAGTATAATATGAGTGTTTTAGGCACTCATCAGCCACTCACGATCTCATACAATCCAAATCATTAGCAAGACTCTTAAACAAAAAGTTAAAATCAGTAGAAAATACTTTGCCTTAAGTTGTGAAACTCCACAAGCCGATGCCCCGCATGTAGCTCTTGCCGTGGGAGCTTGACTTTTGCTTCTTGTCTCGCGAGGTCGATGGTCAGTTCTTAGGAAATTTAGAGAGAAGTTGGATACTCTCTCTCTAAAATTCCATTTCTTTCTCTCTCCTTCCTTTTCTCTCTCTAATTTTCCCTCCCAAACCGTTTGGGAGAAGAGAGGAGTCAAGGGTCCTCTCACTTGCTACATGTCAATCTTCTATTGGCTCATGGGATTACATCTTATCCTCTTATCCACCCATTTTGGATTTTCATCCAATGGCATCAAGCCATGTGTCCACCCATGACCCACACTTGAGCTCATATTTGACTAATTCTGCACATAACATGTGGCACCTCTTGAGTGGAACAAAGAGTGCGAGTGTCGATGCCCTACCGGTCTTATCGGCGTGAAATTTCGGCACTACCGGGTCGGCGAAGTGCGACATGGTAGCTAGATTTCGCGAGACGATTTCAACGGTGAAGTCCGTTTCGTCATATGAGATCTAGGAAAATTCTGGATTTTGACCGAAATTACCATTTTACCATTTTTCAGAAAATTAGGATTTTCTCGGGATTTCACAAATATAATTTATCAATGGAGAGTTACGTTAGTTTTGTAAATTGTTTATCATTTTTGAGGGTATGTTCCTCAAACATAAGTTATTTAATTCGTTTATAAACAATTTAAGAAATTTTATTATAGCATTCAAATAAAATTAAATTTTAAGAAAATTTATAATAGCATTCAAATAAAAATGAAATTTTATAATATTAAGAATAAATAAAAAACGTGTATTTACTATTTAGCATTTAAGAAATGGTTGAATATAAAAAATAAAGACTTGGTGAAGTGTATTGTAAAACTATAAATAAGATTAGTTTCGATTTTAATTTAAAATAATTTTGATAAATGTAGCAATTGAAGTGTAATGGTTTTAGAGGATATAAGATTTGTAAAAATATCTCTAAGATTTCTAAAAAAAAAAATCATTAAAAAGGTATTTGAAAATAACAATTTCAAAATTTTAAATACTAAAAGGGTTTTTTAGATTATTTAAAAATTATCTAAGATTTGTAAAAAATCTCTCGATATCATATATCATTAAGAAGGTACTTAAAAATAATAATTTCAAGTTTTAAAATATTAAAAAACAAATTTAGATTATTTTGAGATTATATAGTTTAGATTTATCAATAATACAAGAAAATCCAATCTGTATATTAATAATAATTATGTTATCTTATTAAAATATTATGTAAAACTATAAATGGGATTAGCTTCGATTTGCTTTAAAAAAAACAAAAGATTACTTCGATTTTAATTTATTTTTTTTTTGATAAATTTAGCAATTGAAGTGTGTAATGGTTTTAGAGGACATAAGATTTGTAAAAATATCTCTAAGATTAAAAAAAAAAAATCATTAAAAAGGTATTTAAAAATAATAATTTCAAAATTTTAAATATTAAGGTTTTAGATTATTTAAAAATTCTCTAAGATTTGTAAAAAATCTCTCAATATATATCATATATCGTTAAAGTATTTAAAAATAATAATTTCAAATTTTAAAATATTAAAAGATTTTTGGGTATTTTGAGATTATATAGTTTATATTTATCAATAGTTTATATTTATCAATACACACACACATATATATATATATATATATATATATATATATATATATATATATATATATATATATATATATATATATATGTGTGTGTGTGTGTGTGTGTGTGTATGTATGTATAATATAATTATTATGTATCTTATTTTTATATATAATATTGTATATTTCTTTAAAATATATAATTATTAATATATATTTATATTTTTAATTGAAGAAAACATTGTTTGTAGTCTATAGTATAAATTATAGATGCAGTAACAGGATACATAACAAGAAAAAAGTAATAGAATCTGGAACTTATATTCATCAATTTTTTATCATTGAATTATATTTTAGTTTCAATATTCATAAAGAATTAATTTTCCTTCTTTATATAATTGGATTATCATTACAATTTTCATAATGAATTATTATTATTATTATTTTTTTTGAAAAAATATTATTGTCATGTTGCATTAGGGAATAGAAAAATCTAAGATTGCGCACGAAATTTAGAGTTAATCCTACTTTGAACATTTTGTTTGAAAAAAAATTATTTCATTATAATTATTGAGTTGAGAAATATTGCAGTCGGGCCTAAAAATATATTATTTAAAAATGAGATTAAATACATTTATTAAGAGGTTCATAAGCCTAACTCAGTTGGTTAGAATGTCGACGTTTAAGAAGGCTTGACATGAGAAGGGGAATGATTCAACTCTCAGTGGAAGCGGTTTACTACATTATATTAAAAAGTTATTAGCTTTAAAAAAAACGTCTATTAAGAGATATCGGAGAATTTTTAAATTTTAGGATTTTATTTAAAATTTGAGACTCGTGATTCCATTTTTAATAATTTTTTGAACGATATTTTAACTATTGAGTCGAGTTTTTAGTAATATTAGCTTTAACCTACAAATTAATCATTGAAAAATGAAATTTAAAAAGTTAATTAAGAGATATTTAAGAATTTTTAAATTTTAGTGCTTTATTTAAAATTTGAACTCCTAATTCCATTTCAATAATATTTTGTTTTTGAATGATATAATTATTTGTATGTATTAATAGTTTTTTTACATCTATTAATTTTATAATACATTATAGTAATTTGTTCATTAACAAATATTTTCCTACTAGACTCGGGCCGCTAGACCTCTAGACTCCCACGCTGGTATAGGGTTGGTCTCAAATTCTCGGAGTTCTTGGACAGTGGGCATTCATTCTAGAGTTAAACGGCTTTGAAAACAAAGGGAGGCGGCGGTGGCCAAAATCGCCCCTCCGATGGCAAAGTCAGTCTTTTTCTGGAAGACTTAGAGCTTTGAGCAATCGTAATCTCGATCAGGAATCTCGTACTTTTGTTGGCATGACTTGCTTCTCTTTTATTGAGGGAGGAAGGAGGATCCGTCTTTTCTGGATAGTAGACGTTTTCTTCCCATAATGTCAGGGGAAGATGACTATTATTTAGGGAGGGGCGACTCATTCTTCCCTTTCAGCTACCTTTCCAGTATCTTGCCACTAAGGATGTTTCTTCCTATTTTGTCGGAGACAATGGGGTCGATTCAAGTGGATACGCTGTAAGTGGGCGGTTGTCAGCCGGCAGGAGAGTCGTCGATCGGGAAGATAAGTGCAGGCTAAACCGGCGCCAGGCTACTGGATTCTTGGCGTCAGGTAGAGATCGGCAGGCATTCTGGGCCCGACTAGTGCCTAGGCCGGCTAATGTCTGGGCCTAATCCTTGGGAGCCCTTGGGTAGAATCAGTGGTTGGGGTGTTGGGCCGGGCCAGTCTGTGATGCCCTTCTCCTGTAGGGAAGATCATCCGGTCGGGAAAAGAATAAGGTTGACCGTCATAACATGGGGAACAGTTTACCATTAATGTTGCTTAATTTTCAACGCAAATTTTATAAATTTTTTGTAATTGCATTAGATGCTATTGGGTCATCTGGATGGATCCTGAGATATGGGAGCCACTATAAAAGCGAGGTGATGAGGTTGGTTCATCTTCTTTTGGAATTTTATGTCCATTCGGCAGAGAAGGACAACAGATCGTTGGTGGACACTCTGAAGTGAAGGGGTTGCGGGATGAGGGACAGTTGCGATTGATTAGCTGAATGCGCCTTTTGGGCATGGGATGGTCAGAGACGGCATGGCTTGAGTAGAGTCGGAAATGTTCGGGGTGGTGTTTGGGTGGTTCTAAAACTTGGATAAGCGACCTCTGCATCAGAGCCCCCTGCTAGATCCTGCGGGGTGATCAGAGCTTTCACTTGACCTCGTCACTCTCATTTTCTTCCTTCTTGGCCCCGAGTGGTGGCGGGGACTTCACCTTCTCGTTATTTATCCACCATCTTGGCCTCCTACGGCCCGATGGGGCCTGGCTACCGTTCATTATCACCACCTTTTTCTCCTTTTCGGCCTCTGTGTGAAACCTGTCTTGGATCCGGGATGGGCCTTCACATTTGCTATGATGTTTTATTTTGGAATATCTTGGTAAACCTTCGGCAGTCCTAAGCATTGTTTATGTAATGTCGAACACCTTTTTGGTGCGATTAATAATATTGTAGTTTTTTAGCACTTTTGTGCCTTATTGTAATTACGCGTGGATATTTCATAATTCCGTCTAATTGCGGTTATTTGGCTATTATAAAACTGATTAATTGGGTAGATTATCTGCCTGAGAGGAAGGCCCTTGGGCTTGGCCCACCTTAATCTAACATGCCCTAGGGTGCGAACCGTCATGGCGTTTGGGATTCGGGTAGATGATCAGTCAATGCCGCATTAAATGCGACTGCACGCCCTAGGTGGTGATATATATAGATAGGCATCATCACGTCATACCTCTTTTCCTTCAGTGTTGTTTTGGTTTATCTTCTCTCCCCTTGGTGATCAACCACTGTGAATAGGCTAGCCCTACCTTTTGTTCGTTTATGAGTCATCGTTGCAGGCATCCACCCCTTTGATTCCACAGGTAGCTATCGTTGCGCCTTTTTAATGTTGGTCCTTGGTGGGTGACGGGTCTCCGGCTATTAAAAGCCTGGAAGAGAAGGGAAGAGTCTTAATACTTACTCCGCTCGAGTAGTTGCCTTGCACAGCTAGACATACTCTTTTGCCCACTTGGTATATGCCTAGAAATTCACAATATTCACCTTTTCCTCTCCTTTTGGTTGTAGAATGGTGAGGGGTCGAGGAAAACTTCCGCTCAGTGAGTCGTCCGGAGGAATGGCCTCGGCGAAACCTTCTATGACGATGTCATCGCGTCTCTGACGATAGAGGAACTAAAGGTGTATTGTGAGGTGCTTGATAACATCGACCTTCGGTTGATGGATAGGGCGGACGATTCCACGCTGGGTGAGGAACACAATGGTGTGTTTTTTACCCGTGAGCACTTAGCAGTCGGACTGCGCTTTCCTGTACTAGCCATAGTTAAACAGTTTTTATTTTACCGTGGCCCACCCGCCCTTATTCACTGCGTGATCGCATCTAATCGGCGGGCATTTGTGTGTTGAACCACAGTATCGACTTGATCTCTCGTTAGTGGAGCTTTTCATTATTTACTTCTTGAGCGTAGGGTCGGGTGGCCGAATGTCCATGTCGGTTTGAGCCTGATTTGCATATTGTGAATGGGCTCCTGACTGCCGAGGCGGGCGAAGGGGCGTTATTAGTGAGGGGTCCTTGCGATGAGACCCCGGGTTCCCCCGGGTTGCCATTTAATGTTAACCGGTCTCAGTCCTTCCCAGGTTTGTAGTTGTGGCGGTTATAGTCTTTCGGCATTTATGCCGGTGTTATGATGTACTAACTATTGGTTACTCATGCAAGGAAAAACTGGAGTTATGCCTGTTATGATGTACCAACTATCGGGTTACTCACAAAGAGTTGATGTGAATATCAGAATGGGTGGAGTAAATGAACAGAAGATCCATCGATTTCTTGGAGAGATTTCCAGCTGAGCGCCACACGTGCCCGCCACGCCGAGAGAATAGACCAAGTGAGGCACAACCCGACTTATATCCTTCCGCATCATCGCCGCTTAATGTTGCGGAAGGGAGCACTTTTGTGTTGCAGATGCGTGCCGAAGCTGGTAAAGGCTAGCTCTGTGGATTCGTAGTCGAGGTGTCGAAGCCGGTGCAGTCTAAGTGCATCACGTCATCGGCTCTTCAAGCCGGGGTTCTACTCCATATCCCGCTTCGGCCTGGGGAGCCAGAGGACACCGGCTCCAGCCGCATCCTCCATCTCACGGCTAGCAACAAAGCCAGGCAAAGGTCAAGCAAGAGGGCGCTCAAGCACGGAACGCCACGGTCTAGGTGAGAATTTTTCACTGGGTCCCTGAACACTGACCGGCCCCTGCAGGATTCGATAAGAACTGACGAGGAAAACATGGTCGCCGATCGCTATGCCACCAAAGAAAGCATAAGTTCGCTGGGAATCGATGCCGCCCACCAGACCTGAGACCGAGCCAATTGGACACACCAATGATCGGCTCACTGACGAGTTGGGGGACCGGCAATCACCATCCCGCTCCCGACCACACCGCTTTATCCCAGCTGGAGCAATGATCACTTCAAAATTAAATGAGGGTGATCCGGCCCGCAGTTAATTCCAAGTAATCCCGCTTCAGACAGTGGCGGTGAGGCCACAAAGCAGATCGGAGTACATGCGGTCCGACTCGGCTAGGCCCAACTGGTCCGTTTAGGGCCCAAACTGCCAGATCAAGTGATTACTAATATCCATTTTCCTCATGGCCAAGCCCTCGAGAGTAGAGATATCTAAATTTCCTAGAGAGGAGGAGGTGAAAATACCACAACAATGGAGCCCTTTCATAGCGGAGCGTCACGTACGACGGCGAAATAGTTTGTACTGGCCATGTACGGTACGGTATGCCAGGCACGGGTCACGGCTTATATCAGGCCTATCCCTGCTTCTACCTCAAGGAGTGATTTTCGCATCATTGATGACGGGATACAGTCCTGAACCGCAATCTTTGAAACGCTACCGGGATCGAGTCGGTAAACAAGATTCGGGCCGTGGATTTAATGCCATTACCAATTTAGTTAATGGTTTCAAGCTCGGTCTATTCAACACGGGCAAGCCAGAAGACCACTAGCCTGGAAGCCGGCCAAGGACGCCGGAGCACTGCGATTGTCTGTTTCAGCAGGCATGGCGTAACCGAGAGATGGCTAGCGCCCACCGAAGAAAGCCGAGTGGCCGGCGGTCGGCCTGCCAGGAGCCGGAGGCTAGAGAATTCCATCGAGAGAGCGCTGTGCCGAGGCCGAGAGAGACACGCGCACCATGAGGTGGCGATGGCCAACCGTGACCGAGGGAGCCAACACCAGCGCAACAGAGCCTCCAGTGAGCCGCCTGTGTCCGCAGTGCTTTGGTGCTTATGAAGTAGGGTTCACCTGAGGGCGAAATTGAGCATGGAGCCACTTAGGGAAAGGCACACAAATAGGAGAGGCTCAGAAGAAAGAAGGAAGAGAACGACCATTTGGCATGAAAACCTTGGTTTTGAATATGCAGTCGCTTAAAGGATGACTTTTGCCACTTAGGAGAAGGCCACAATACAAAGAGGCGATGGAGGCCGACTTGACTCAAGTGGCACACGCTTTCAATTATGGCCACGATCAAGGCGCTTCACGCACAACATATGTGGAGCAAGCCTCAACCTTGACTTAATGTCAAATCCTTCCAGCTCCATCGACAGTTCTTCGCTAATCCCCGCCTCTGCACGCTCTACCACTGCTCGCTTGATCCTATTATCGTAAGTAAAGGCCAGGAGGATCGCTCGAGAATAGTCCACAAATTTTCATGGGCCTAGAGAGGAGGCGCTCCAATGGATCAAGAGAGGCCGCTTCTTCCACTTCGATCGCTATATATGCAATTCTCCCGACCGATCTCCCAGGTTGAGTAGAGCTAAGTTCTCGTATCGAGGCGAAGACTTGTTTTATTTAGAAGATCATTCACCAAACAATTTGTTTTTCTTTTCGCTTGGTTATTTTCGGGGTGGTTTCTCGCAATCGCCCCATCCGGATTTCTCTAAATTCGCTTGTTTGCATCGTTTCTTTCGAGTATTAATATCAAGTAGGATTTTACCTATAGAGAGCCGCACTATGATTTGACTACTGATGTCAGCCAAAGCCGTAAAGGAACCTGCGCCACCGATTTTTGTAGATCGACCAACTAGATGTGATCGAGGTCACGGCAGTCGTTGAACCCGCACCACCCGACTTAAAGATCGACCTGGCCTAGACGTGACATATGCCAGTCAAGGTGCCGCTGAACCTGTGCCACCGGACTTGCAGATCGACCGTACCAGATGTTATCTATGTGCCGGGCCTGGGCTGTCGCCGAACTACGCCACCTGACTTAGAGATCGACCACTAGATGCGACTCAGGTCGGGGCCGGCAAAGTCGGTAAGAACCTGGCAGGCCAATCTGACTTAGAGATCGACCAAATTAGATGTTATTTAGTCAAAGGAGCAAAGTCGGTTGAACCCGCGCCGCCCGGCCTTATAATTCCGACCACCGCAGGTGATCTTGCGGTCAGGCAGGCGGTGTTAGTGAACCGCGCCGCCCGGCCTTGAATTACCAACATAGATTTGTGCCGGGCCGCGTGTCGCTGAATCAAGGCCGCCCGTGATTAGACTTAACCAAACAGATGTGATTCAGGTTAATGAAGGTTTGAACTCAAGGCGGTTTGTAATTTGACCGCCAAATACAGGATTCATGTATTGGCCAAGGTGTCAGCGAACTACGCCGCCCGACTTGTAATTTCCGACCAACCGTGATGATATTCAGGCCAGCCCTGCAGCCATGAACCGGCGCTCCCCGGACTCCGGAATGGATCCCGCTGCATACATGCGAAGATGGCGCCTAGTAGGGGTAACAAAGACATTCTTTATTGATACCTTTCAAATGCGCAGAATTCCACATTCCAGTACAGGGTTCCATCCGTTGCCTACAGCACAGACCCCGATCTCTCGCCCGTGTCACTACGTGAGATGGCTCTTCTCCTTTGTTGGTCGAAACTTTCTCGCGCGGGATCCACAGATTCTAAAACTTTCTCAAGAAACCAGATCACCGCTTCGGCTGGAACACCCGAGGGTCTTACCCGCCACATAACGCGCACGCTGCTGGTAGATGCCACTTGACGCTCGCCGCTTCCCGTAGCCTTCGTCACTGTGCCCAGCTCGATCATGGATTCCTATTTTCCGCCAGGCGTAGCCGTGTGGAATGGTAGGTGCACCCATTTTAGTAGGATAATGTACTTCCATCCCGCAGGAGTGAAGGAGACACTGTTAAGGCCGGGTCCCGTAAACCCAAAGCACCCCGGTACTCCTCCACCCATTTCCCTTTGAATGAGTCTAGCCGCTGAGGGCAATCAACCGTGGTTTTGTCGAGGCTTAGCTACCATTGCTTGGGATACGGGGGTGGAGCATGTCACAGATTTTCACCTGAAGAAAAGTCCCGATAGACCGCAGCGACAAATTTGCGCCCATTATCCGACACGACGGGATCTCGAATGCCGAACTATAGACAATGCTTTCGATGAATCGTGAGCCACATCTTGCTCGATCGACGTGGTTTCTTCCCACTTCTATCCATTTAATAAGAACCAGAGCGACCCAATAATAGTTTTTCCGGCGAAAAAGCGGGGGAATGAACCCACAATATCGATCCCCTATTGAGTGAATGACCATGGGCTAGAGATGGAAACCAAATCTTGTATCGGAGATGTTTCAGGATCGGGAGAGCATTCAATGCAGGATCACATTTTCTAACCAGCAAAGAAGATCCTCACCACACCGCAATACCCCGGTGTGAGCCCGGTGGGCTAGTGTTCTTCCCCTCGAGTGGTTTCCGCATCTACCTTCGTGTAATTCAGCCAACACATACCGGCCTTGCCTGGGAGTCGATATTTCGTGCATGGTCCGCCTAGGACCGCTTATAGCCAACCGTCTACTAGGAGAACCAGCCGACCTAATCCGAACCCTATATTTGCGCTTCTATCATCATCCGCAACCCCCGTGAGCCATGTAGAGCCTGCATGGGTCCATCCAGACGGGGAGGCACTCAGTACCTTGCTTACTTGAGTATGTGGATACGGAGGGAGCTCGCTTGACAAGAGGTGAGATATATAGTTTCGTGATTAAAAGATTTCATACAGTTAACGGCATACAAATTGCTCATTGTTATCTCTAGTGGATATGTTCGACGAAGTCATGAGGGTACTTCAATTTCTCGTTTGAATGCAGGCGATTCTTCCATCTCTGGTTCCCGTGACCTCGACTCGCGCTGACTCGCCCACGACCACAATCATGCGGAGTCGCTGAATTAAAAGGTCGTTAATCCACGACGAGCGCGTAGTTCCAAACTCAGCCATCATGGCTTCGCATTCGACTAAGCATCGAGGCCGGGGCCCAAACTGACCGGCCGGTTCAACCCTTCCTGCAGGGAGTGCCAATTGCACCAACCGACCGATTTTCTGTGAGGCCTCATCAACGTAAAGGATCCACTCTAGCTCCCACCGTCCTGGCAAGTGTCTCCGTCAGACTTCGCAATGAAGTCACCTTAAGACTTGCCCCCTTGCAAGTCCTACTATACCGGATGCCATACGCTGGGGCCTACTGTCTAACGCCATCCTCCGAAAAGATCTAAGCCAGGAATCAGGCCCCCGGAGTGGAAGATCACTAATACCACAAATCCGGGATGAGCCCGAGTATGGGCGGCTTCCGGCTACTGCTCGTAGGCCGCGCCTGCCGAGGTGCATCCTCGCTCGTGATCACAGTGGACTTTGCCGACAAAGAACACTGGCCCACCCCCACATCCCCACATTCTTAAAGAGTATGAGCCGACCAAGCTTATACTCGCAGGTTGCTGTGTAAAGATAGCGTGTCTCCGCTCCGGCCAACACATCTAGGTGGGCTCTGTCAGGTATCATGATTACACAGGAGTGCCCGCCGCACTCTTCATCCCACACCCACCACCGCCCGCTCTCAGAAAGGGAAAAAGGCTCTCACTCTGGCCGGGGCGTAGGGGGCGAGAAATAAACGCCTGGGCGGCGCCTAACCGATCATCGCTTGCCGGATCTCTTCGGAGCCGGCCGCGATTGCAAGATGGATTTAAGCCGCCAGGACGCGTTTCATTCCTCTTGTTACCATAGCCAAGGACTCAGGCGCAACCTAATGCACATTTTAGGTTCAGCTTTCAGTACCATTCCTGAGGAGATCGAAGCCATTGAGATGAGTGGGCATGATCCAGCTGTTTAGATTTTATCAAAGATATCATTAATATAAACTTCCATAATGCCGCCTAGTAAGGGTCGTAAACATTTTCAGCCACCAACCTTCCGATAGGTGGCCCCCCACATTTTTCAATCGGGAGCAGGGTATCACATTATAACAAGATAATCCATCAGGAGTGATGAAAGATGTCTTTTTCTCAGATCGTGGTGGAAGTATAGGATCCGTGATATCCTGAGAAAAAGGCCCAGAAGATAAAGATACTACGCCCTCGCCAAGGCATCCAACCGACGAGGCGTGTGTGTTATCTTTCGACTGTATCGCCGAGGTCCACCGGCGGGTAGTCCACACATACTTCCACCTATTCTCTTAACTACCACCACGTCGCCAACCATTCGTGGTGATTTCACATTACTTCCGATAAATCCATTATGCGTATGTTATCAACCTTGCCGACGGACTTTGCATAAGCGCCCTGGGTGAAAACATCGTTTTCATCCACTGGCAAGAAAGGGCAATGCTCGCGAGGAAGTGGCGAGGGCGTGAATGGTCGATTCCGGCATATCTCGTACGAGTCCAAGTAAATACACAAGATTGGAACCGTATAACTTGGTGTAGTTAGCTTTTCCTCCTGAGAGGAGGGTACTAATATGAGGACCACAAACTCGCCAAAGGGCACGCGATGGGATCAACGACCAACGGTTTCTCATTCCCATGGGCTTCTACTTCCGATGACCGTGGATTGCTATCGCACGCACAGTCGCCTGGCGTGTCATCTGAGCGCGGCTCAGGCGCTGTACCGTAGTGAGTGAGGCTGATAGCACTGCCGCGCGGCTAATCGCTTCCCCGAGATCAACTTGTCCGTACTCCGGTCAGTAGCTTATCGCTTTTGGTGGTAATGGATGGTAATCGCTTTCACGGTACTATGCTGTGTTCTACCAAGATAGAATCATACTACCGATCTTCAACCATGAAAATAGTACTTGCCGGGTTAACGACTCGCTTCGACAGAAGGTGATGTCCCCGACCGACAGTGTGGTAGCTCCATTGAAACCTGACAAAACCCTGCCAGCGGAATGGAGATGATCAATCGGGACTCTCGCTATCCGATCGCGCTCGGGAGATGGAGGACAACCGGTGATCGTCAGACGACGAGACCTCAGGTATCGCCAAAACTAATTTACGCTAATACAAGTGCGTTGGTGGGTGGTGTGATGACCTGCAAAGGTTAATAGGTGGAAAAGTATATGGTTGTCCACCGAGGACCGCAGTGACATCTCGATCGCCGACGGTGTTCACTCCGTTTCACCGAGGCTGCTTCTCGGAGCATTCTTCGCATGTTTCTCGATTGATATTGACATCACCGGGTCCTCTCAATATGAAGTTGATGGCCTGGCCGAGGTTCCTGGAGCATGTTAGATTATGAATGGCCTTGCCTACCGTGGAATCACTGCACCCTTCGTCGCCCCCAAGTGACCGGCTCCGAGGTGGCAGCCCACAGCTTTCTACCAGAACTTGAGGCTCGGCATATTGGTGTCGCGGCCATGGTCCCCGTGGATAATGGCATCGTAGTGGATTTGTTGCGCCGGGTCTCGGACTCCGTCCTCATCGCGGGGGGCCACTGGAAGCTCTATGTCCCGACGACGGCAGAGCCCATTACAGGCGATGCCGAGAGCAGCTGAACCCGGTGGGGGCCTTCTTCTTCCTGATGGCCCGTCGGGGCGCTTTAGCTCTCGGCCTCTTGATCTGCTTTTCTCTCGGTACGGATGGGCCCTCGTCGCCTGTTGTCCCGGGTGGTTGTCAAAACCGCTTAAGTAAGGCGTGCCCATGTTATCTTCCAACGTAGAGAATTTATCCGCCTGATGGTACAATTCCTCCATAGCCATTCCATGGGTCTGTGTGGATAAAAGATCAGAAGAACGTGGTGGTCTGGCCAAAGCTTCTTCCTCGGTTTTTGGTAAGACCGCATCCATAAATGTGATACATCGACGTCCGGCCGGACGACTTGCCCGAACCTGAGGCGAGTCCCAGCCGGACTCGGGTTCTCTCCTGCTTCAGGATGACCTATGTGGTCGATGTTCCTTTTCGCCGACAGAGCACAGGTAAAGGTATCGAGAGACAAACATGAGCTCCATGTTCGGGCCGAATGTGTTTATCACCCTAGTGGAGCTTGTGAAACCAGGCTAAAGCAGCCTCGAGGCTACCGGGAATACCTTGCATGGGGAACATCATCCCCAACGCTGAGATCACGTCGATTATAATGTAACATATGATCGCATATATCTAAAGAACCGTCGTACATGCATGTAAGGTATGAAAGCCACGAAGGCGGGGACTGTTAGTCCAGGTGACATGTCGCCCAAGGGAGTAGATCATAACCCGCTGCTCCCTAACGGGCGAGGCGCAAAAATTACTTAAGGCATGGGGCCAAAGGCGCACATAGTCGCACGTCGTGTGGGAAAACCCAGCCCGGCTCCGCACATATTAAGGAGCCGCGTGACGCCGGCCATTGGTCCCGGCTCTCCGCACTGATGCCTTACCGAATCGACCACGGCTGATCTGGCGAGGGCGGCCTTTTCGTGAGTGGCCTCCCAGGATTCAGTGAGGGTGCAGTGAACAACAGCTGAAATGGAAGTCAGCCGGAGGATTAACTCATCATCGATCGGTAGATCGATATTTTCCGAGGGCAGCGCTTCTGACACCCCCGCCGACCCGGAAGGAGGGGAGGCCCTCGCGATTACGCGTCTAATTGTGTCAACCGTCCGCAACGCCAAGCTTTTCTTCCCCGTGAATCGTCTTCGCTTGTTCACGTAGCTTTCCTCAAATTTCCACTGCTTAGCTCGCCTTCGCTTTGCTTCTAACTTTTTGGCGCCAGGAGGAACCTGGCTGGGGCTAGATTCGGCCGGATTGCTGGGGCCATGGTGCTAAAGTCCGACCGGTCCAGGATGTTCGGGGAGCAGTGGTCGCAGGCATCTGGGAGGTCACCGCAGCGGGTGTACTAAGCTCTCGTGTACTGGGCCTCTGAGAGATTCGGGCCGGGCGCTTCCTATGACGACGCCACTCAGTCTCCCGACCTCGCAGTTACTAGACCGTCGGGGGCATTCACCGCCACAACCCGTGCAAAAAACAAAGTGAGATGGCAGGGTGTTCCGTCGCTCCGATGGCAAAGTCATTTTTTCCTGAAGACTTGAGCTGAGCACCGTAATCCCGATCGTGAATCTCGTATCTTTGTCGGGGTAGCATGACTTGCTTCTCTTTTAACGAGGGAGGAAGGAGGATCCGTCTTTTCTCGATAGTAGACGATTTCTTCCCATAATGTCAGATGACTATTATTTAGGGAAGGACGACTCATTCTTCCTTTACTTAGAACTACCTTCCATAACTCCACTAAGAGGATATCTCTATTTTGCCTGCTAATTTACCTGGTCACTCAAGAGGGACTTATGCCCGTATGGAGAGTTGGTTGTCAACTCGGGCCGAGAGCTGTTGATCTGAAGATAAGGCTCAGCCAACAAGGCGCCGGCCATGGATTCGAGTGTCCGCGAAGGACTGGCCCGCATCCCCAGCCGGCCAGCGCCCTCGCTCGCCCAATGTCCGCCCAATCCCTCGGGAGGCCCTGGGTTGATTACCGGGGGTGCTGGGCCCGCGCCCAAGGTACCCGTAAGTTTTTAACCACTTGAGTTAGGTCTTATCAAAATGCTATCAAAACAAAATAATGATTAAATCCTAATGTGTTCTAAATAAATAACATTCCGAGCCTCAACATGACTAAAGATAGAAATAGAGTTACAACATTTCGACCTCCTTAATGAAGTCATTGTTTTTTCTATGTATCATAAAAGCTTTTTTCAAATATGGTTATGATTTAAGAATATGCAAGGATTCCAATTTTTTGGTTATGTAGAGAAAAATGGTTGGAATTCCGAACTAAAATTACGGTAAATTGTTATACCATTATAACTCACTCATTTTCAAACAACATGATTTTTGCATAAACCATAAAATTTTACAAACAACTCGAAATTAACATTCCTTCGTCAAATCAATTCTATTTAAATTTTATTCCAACTTTTCAACTCAAGATGACCTAACCGTTCAAGTGCCTTGCATGTGGACCACTCTTAGTCTTTTAAAAAAAAAATCACTCATTTCTTATAAATTATTTATTTTAAATTAAAATATGTTTATTGGCTCTAAATATATTTTCAACAATATTAAAAAAAAATTAAAAACTTTGACATGCTCCTGTAAATATATAATAATAGCAACAAGTTCGAAAAACTCTAATAAAATTCGCAAATAAAATGTTGTCCTTAAAATAATTAACAATTATTTCCCAAAGTTGAAACACAAGAGCCTTAGAGCAACTCCAAATATTTTGCATCTCCATATAGATTTTCACCAAAACCAACACCCTCCACCATGCTTCATTTCCATCTCTA
Source organism: Tetrastigma voinierianum (assembly GCA_016808115.1). Taxonomy (NCBI): domain Eukaryota; kingdom Viridiplantae; phylum Streptophyta; class Magnoliopsida; order Vitales; family Vitaceae; genus Tetrastigma; species Tetrastigma voinierianum. The sequence goes on from JAEQBH010008233.1 coordinate 111,368, forward strand.
AATTTGGAGATGTAATTTCATCTCTAAATTTAGATATATAAATAGTGATCTCCATATATAAAGATTCGCTATTAACATCTTCAAATTTAGAGAAGCAAATAATTACTATTCTCCAATTATTTTATTCTTATAATAATAAAATGAATGTTTTAATAATATTTTTATTTTTCAATACATAATCATTTTTAATATTATTAGTTTTTATTAATTTTTTAATTATTTTCCATATACTATAAAAATAATTTTAATAGTACACTTTGGCGTATTAATTATTTTTATTAATTTATATTTTTTTCTTAAATTAAATAAATATAAAATAATTTAATTTTTTATTAAATTTATTTTATGGTAATGATATAATATATTTTTATTTTTATTATAAAAATGATGGAAGTGATTAACGTTGGTATTAGTTTTTTTTTTTTTTTTGATAGTTAAATACTTTTACATAAATGTGAAGAACCATCCTTACGAAACTCGAATCCCTGGATCTTCTTTTCTATGTCCTGGCTTTTTGAAAAGTTGAGTGTTTTACCACATGACTAGGCATGATAGGCCACATTCGTATTAGTTTTTATATTGTATTTTTATCATTTGATTAATGTTAGTTAATGTAATTTTATTATGTAGTTTTTATTAATACTACTTTATTTTCTAATGCAATATGATGTTTTATGATATAATATTTATTAGTTTAAAATGTATTTTTAGGTTTTTAATCTATTTTTATTTATTTAATATAATTTTATATTTATATTTAAATAAAAATAAAAATAAAAGTATTTCATATTACGTTCTTAAAATATTATAATTTGAAAAAACAAAGATTTGATAAAGTTAAATAACTAAACCCATCATCTCAAAATACGGAGAAAATGTTAATTTGAAGTTAAAATTTGAGATTTATGCCTGGAATTGGCTCCTAACATGTTGCATTTGTGGCAATACCATTATACCTTGGAAAATTCCTTCGAATGACAAAACAAAAACATCAAGTTGGGTGCTAAGCCAATGGATCAAAACGTGGCCCAATTAGAGGCCAACGAGGAGCTCAAGAGTGAGCGGACAAACTTATTACTACTTACAGATTAAATGTGTGTATTGGATTAAAATTTTTAATAATTTTTATAGAATTATAAAGTTTATAGAAGTCATAACGTGTTTGATTATGACTTTAAAATATTATATAAAAGTCATAGCCGTATTCACTCATGCCACACTTTAAAACTTTTTAAAAAGCTCATAAAAATCGCTTATTCACACAATTTTGCAGACTCATGTTTCACAGATTCGACAAGCATTTTAAAAAGTATATAAAAAGTTAAGGTATATCTCGATTACAATTTTTATACACTTTAAAAGTATGATATTTGTATTGAAAAGTCATCACTTTGTTGTATTATCGACTTTTTAATTATTTTAACGACTTTTCTAATGAGATAAATACTCACTCTTCAAATTCTTCTACGCTTTCTCGAAAGATTTAAAATGACTTTTTCATCTAATGAAACCAATAAGAATTTTTAGAGGCAAGAGTTTAACCTTAAATCTATTCATATTATAGTTTTTTGAATATGAGATAGTTTAGAGGTATGGTTGAAAATTTGATTATTTTGATTTTTTTTAATTTGATTTTTAAATCATGTATTCGAATTGTAGTTATTGGAATAAAATATGATTTTTTTTTTAATTGTTAGTTTTTTTTTATTATTCTTAAAATCACATATCCGTAATGTAGAGTCAAAAAAGGATTTCAAAGTATTGTAAATTGGTTTTGAATGATACGAATTATTTGGATTATTTCATCAAAATGAGACAAAGCTGATTTTGAAATAGTGGTTACTTATCCATTACAATATTTAAAAATATAATACTATAATTTTTAAAATTATAAAATAATAAAACATATAATTTTTACAAATAAATAAAATTAAGATTATAATGTTATTTTTATTAAAAAATACACATGTTAGATATAAATAAAAAGACATTGTTATTTATACTTATTTTATAATTTTTTTGCAAAATCTTATAGTAATGATTTTAGTTTCATCATATTTCACGTTTTGATTTATATACTTATCTTTTAGTTTTCTATATTAACTTGTTTGAAGAATTTATGATTTCTTATAACATTTATTTATTGTTTTAATGATGCTTTTATAATTATTTTAAATTTTATATAAAGATTACGAATTATCAAAACCAAATATTATGGATAAATATTATTTCTAAGAGCTATTTGAAACACGAAGAATAAGAATAAATTGTGAGCATATTCTAATTTCTCAAATATAATTTTTTTTAAGGGAAAAGAAATTAGATGATGATTTGATAATTATTTTTTAATAACTTTTTATTTGGACGAGTTTATATTTAATAAAATGTTTCAAGATAAACTCTAATTTATAAGTACAGTTTTAAAAATTATGTTTCAGTAATAATTTATTTTTTTATGTTTTCACATAGAAAATCTCATGTTTGAGTTATTTTTGCAGCTTAACTTGAAAATATCAATTTAAATAGATTTGATACTTTTGTTGAAGAAAATGATTTGATTATAATATTTTACTTTTATTTATTTTTATTAAAAATATGAATTTATTCTAGTTCTTTAAAATTTATAAAAGTATATCAATATCTATTGTTAAAGGGTACTTCTAATTGAGGTTATGATGATGACAAACCTTGGTTATCTAAGAAGAGTAAATCCCCCCCTCAAACTTATGGTCTAAAATAATTGCATAATACAAATTTTAACCAATTCAAACATATGTAAGTAGCATTCAAAACATAAGACAAGCATAAGGAAAGATGTAAGAATTATAAATGTATCATCCTTTTTTAACACATAACTCCTAGATACATATATTTCTCCCCCTTTGGCAACATAAAAGAGGAACATGGGGCTTTAAACATAAAGGTAACTCCCCATTTGAAAGTACGTTTAAGCAAAGATTTAGGAGTTATAGTTTAAGCACAACATTTTTCAAACGATATTGATAATCAAGCAATTCAAACAATTTTTTACAAAGAGATAACCCCTAATTGTCTTCAAATGTTAACAAATTGATTCTCTTTATGAGGTTTGGTGAAAATATCCGCAAGTTGGTTATCGGTTCTAACACAGTCAAGTATAATATCCCCTTTTTGTGCATGATCTCTAAGAAAATTGTGTCTTATCTCTATATGCTTTGTCTTAAAGTATTGCACGAGATTCTTTGATATGCTAATGGCGCTAGTATTGTCACATTTGATGGGAATATAAGAAAATGTCAAGCCATAGTCACTAAGTATTTGTTTCATCCAAAGAACTTGTGCACATCCTAACCCGATGACTATGTATTCAGCTTTCGCCATTAACAAAGCAATTGAATTTTGTTTCTTGCTATGTCAAAACACAAGTGAGTGACCTAAAAAGTAACATCTTCAACTAGTGTTTTTTCTATCAATCTTACAACCTACAAAGTCCACATCCGAATAGTATATCAATTCAAAACTATCACATTTTGGATACCAAATATCAATGTCAATAGTGCCTTTCAAATATTTAAATATACTTTTAATCGCATTCAAATGAAATTCTTTAGGACATGCTTGAAATCTAGCACATAAGCATATACTATACATGATATTGGATCTACTAGTTGTTAAATGCAACAAAGAACCAATCATGACTCTATATTTAGTTTGGTCAACGGGCTTACCTTTCTCATCCATGTCAAGATTGATAGATGAGCCAATGGGTATGCTTTTAGCCTTTACTTCTTTTAAATTGTATTTCTTGAAGAGGTCTCTTATATACTTTGCCTGATTGATGAAGGTGTCCTCCTTAAGTTGTTTGATTTGAAGACTAAGGAAGAAGTTGAGCTCTCTCATCATGCTCATCTCAAACTCACTATGCATATACTTGGCAAACTCTTCACAAAGTGAAACATTAGTAGCACCAAAGAAAATATCATCAACATATATTTGAATAATAAGCATGTCATTATCCTTTGACTTAATGAAGAGAGTTGTATCAATTTTGCCAATTTTGGAACCACTAAGAATAAGAAACTTACTTAACCTCTCATACCAAACTCTAGGAGCTTGTTTCAAGCCATAAAGTGCATTTTTGAGTTTGAAAACATGGTTAGGAAAATTAAAACTTTCAAACCCGGGTGGTTGTTCAACATACACTTCCTCATTTATGAAACCATTCAAGAAAGCACTTTTGAAATCCATTTGATACAAAATGAAGTTTTTAAAGAAAGCAAAGGCAAGCAATATTCTTATGGCTTATAGTCTAGCTACGGGAGCAAAGGTCTTTTCATAGTCAATTATTTCTTTTTGATTATACCCTTGAGCCACTAATCTTGCTTTGTTTTTAACTATTGTGCCATTTTCATCCATTTTGTTTCTAAACATCCATTTAGTACCAATAACACTTTGATCAATAGGCTTATGTACTAACTCTCAATTTCATTTCTTACAGCATTACCCACCTCATCTACTATAGAATCATTTAAGTTCTCGGTTCAATTTGAGAGATAAAGGTACAAGGCTACAAATATTTCAAGAGAAGTTCTAATTCTACCCCCACAGAGTAATTACCTATAATTTGATCTTGTAGATGATTAATAGTGACAAATTTCCACTATCTTGGTGTCCTTGACTTGATTCTCCTGCCAAGTCAGGGGAGATGGCTACAAAAGATTGCTTAAATGAATCTTTTTTTCTGTTGGACAATCCATCTTCAATTTGTAATCTTCCCATGGAGAAGTCCAAACCTACATCATCATCAACATTCTCTCTTCTTATAAAACCATGTCCAATGATTCTACATTTCTCGTTGTCTCCGAAGGTGACGTACCCTCCTTTTTTCCTTGTGAAGAAGACAAATTTTGACTCATCTCTAGTCATGTGCCTTGAGTACCCACTATCCAAGAACCATTTATCCTTCTTTGATCCCTATAAGAAGAATCAAGAAGCTTTAGGTACCCAAATCTTTTCAAATTCTCGTGTTACATCTTGACTTTCTAAACTCAAGTCTTCTTTGACTTAGAGGTCGAGGTCTTCTTAGATCCATTCCTAAGAGGCAAGTACTACTAATGTGTCCTCTCTACTAAAGTTGTAAAATGGTTGAGATCACCAGGACCCTTAATAAAGTAGTTTTCGTGATATTTTATTTGAAGACTTGTATCCCAGCCCCTTTTATCAAAAACAATGTTTTGGCTAGCTAGGATCATGTCAAAAGCATTTTGTCCACAAGAGATTTTTGAAAGGGAAAAGACCAACCATTTATTCCTTTTGAATAGTTCCTCATTTACCTTCTCAAGAGAAATTTTTGAAGCTTCAACTTTTGAAAATTTTGACTTTACTTCTGTAAGTTCTTTTTAAGTCAAAACCCTTTCTCTTTCTTTTCTAAGTGAGGTGTCTCTTTCACTGCTTGTTGATGCCTTGCCACCTTTATATTCAATCATAAATTTATCACTATCAAAGTTGAATTTATCTCATCTTGATCTCAAGAGCCATGCAGCTGATGTTTTGACAACTTATTTCATTTTCATCATCAGATGAATCTTCACTTTGACTCCATGCTGCCATCATGACTTTTCTTTTCTTGGCTTTGTAGATAAGACAATCATATTTTATACGACCCAACTTTTTGCGACTTGTAGCAAATTACTTCTCAGCTCCTTCATTTTCTTTTCTTCCTCTTGAAGAACCTTTCTTTCTACGCTATTCCTTCTCGTTGTAGGTCCTTCCCACTAAATTTCTATCCTTCTTTCATTAGCTTTTGTACTTCAGATGAGGGCAATATCATCTTTCCATGTCATCATTGATCTGCTTCCTCAACGACTTTCTCTTCGAGCTAGTGTCACTACTCTCTTGCCTCTTTTTCCTTGGTGATTTCTTTCTTTGTCTTTGAAATTCATTTATATAGTCATGAAACCGATAAGTTCCTTAAGGAGTAGTTCTTTCAAATTCTTTGCTTCCACAATAACCTCAGTTTTAGAGTTCTATTGGGGAGGTAGGCATCTTAGAATTTTAGATACCTTGTGTTCTTCACTTACCCTATTTCCCAAACCTTTGAGTCCATTGACAACATCCGTGAACCTAGTAAGCATCTCAACAATAAATTCACTAGGTTTCATTTTGAACATTTCATAATCATTAACAAGAATTCTAACTTTAGAATACTTGACTTGGTTAGTTCCTTCATGATTAATTTCGCTATCCTCCAAACATCCTAGCCAGTTTAAAATGACAAATTTATTATATTTAATTTATCCATAGCACATACAAGAATATAAATAGTTCTTGAATTTAATTGAAATTCATATTTTCTTTATCATTAAATTCTTCAAGAGGATTATTTCCATCAATTTTTTTGTAGGAAAGCATAGCAATATGATTGTTTTCTCTAAACTTCCAAATCAAGATATTGCAAATACCAAGTCATTTTTTGTTTTTCCAAAATCGACAGATCGGATTCCGGTAAAGAAATGGGGTTTGTTGATGGGAAAGTCCAGCTTGAAAATGCTTAGTTTTTATTTTAGTTTAAATATTTTCCTCTTATATGGTTAAGTCTTGAAAACAAGATGCCAAGCTCTAATACCACTTGAAAATTGATTATGACTTAGCAAATTAACCAAGAGGGGGCTGAATTGGTTTTTTCAATTTTTTTTTTGCAAAACAATAAGAAATCTACAAATTTAACTTCTAAAACATTAAATAAAGATATATAGAATAGATAAATCAAACTCTAGATTTATAAGAATGACACACTCTCGCTTCTTACTCCACTTCTTCTTCAACCTTCAACCAAATATATTCGCTAGTTTCAAGCTCAAACCCGTGCTTCTTCCTTTATTGATTTTGGCTCCAAATGGGCACTTCACAAACTCTTTAAGTTATGCACACTGCTTTCACTCTAAGCATAATGAGATCGTCACACTCTCCCCGGGAGCCCCTATCCGACCGATCATGATCCAACCGAGTTCGCGCGTAGACCATGTACTCGGACTCTTACTTTTTTTTTTTTTTTTTTTTTTTTTTTTTTTTTTTTTCAAAGCCGGACCCGTACCCGTGGGCATGGGCCCACATCTTATCGTAATCAAATATCATATACATATACAAAAAGAACTACCACCTGAGCAGTGCCCATAAAAATCTATACATATAATGAAATCCCATTTACATATTCAAAAACCGCATTTCTACATTTACAAATCGTGAGCACTCCAACCTTACCGTGATGAACCCCTACCAGTGTGCTTCGACCACCAGATGCGGAAGTTTTCAAACGTCTTCTCCACTCCACACTGATTAAAAACCCGTGCAAGCTGACGCTTAGTGGGGAAACATATCTTATAGCATAAACACACGCATTTATACCTAATCACAAATAACATAAAACAATAACAGAGTACTCCAATCTTCGTGGAATTCATATAATGCATCAATACATACTTGAAAGTTATCATATAACAATTTTGCACATGATACTTATCCTTATAACAAACTTATGCTTGTCTGTACATCTCTCGTATGGGATCGAATCCTTTACTTATACTCTTATACCACTTATACTTATCAGTCTTACACTTATAAATAGACTTCATTCCATACTATGATCCTCAGAGGACACACATACTTATTCAGATTCCTCGCATACAAAGACTCCAGCCTTTGTACACGCATTTGCACTGTCCCGTAGGACACATACTCTATGCTTGTATCGCACGCATACTATTCGCATCTCCCAAAAGGACATGTATTACTTCGACTTATAATTGTTACTTTTCCTTGTCCCTGACTTATAATTATTCAGATCTCCCAAAGGACATCTACTTGAACTCTGTCGACCGATACTTTATCCTGCATCTCCAGGAGTTACGTAACTTAATCTTACCAAGTACCGTAGGTACTCTAAGTAGAACTTATACTTTGTACTCGTGATTCATACTTGTACTACTTTATCCTCGTCTTACCATCTATACTTGTTTTGGCGTAACTTATTCTGTATTTCGATTCTATTCTTGTACTTCTCGGATCTTACACCTGAGCTTATCTCCCCCGATACAAAAGCACCGTGAGGTACCACAGAGATACATCGAACGTATACTCGGTATCGCGGAACTTATTCTTGCATTTCCCCGTATCTTTATACACGCCCACAGAGCATATAATCAAGCCTTACGATCTATACTTGTGTTACAAAATTGATTCTTCTATTTCGATCTTATTCATGCGAAGGTACTCATAGGTACGATAAGTCTAACAGACGAATCAAGACACATGCAAGCACGATCAGACTTATGCAGATACATACGCATATGGACATTAGTCCATAGCAGTACATCAATGAACATATACATATACCGTGATTCATACATATCTTAACATATCCAAAAACAAATGTATTTATCCATTATTTATATCATAGTCATATTCGCAGTTACACTCGTCTCTGTGAGGGTACCCCGTGAGGTACCACTTCGTAATTTATACTCATATTTACGTAACTCATACTTATTTAACGATACCTAGAGCAAATTCATGGGCACTACACTTATACTTATTTTATCGATATGAGAGTAATCAGAGGTGTACTACGTAGATTAATCGGGGATACAGAGTGAAATCTTAGGTACTACGGAACAAATACAGAGGTACATTCATCTTTACTTTATTCTTTATTCGTGAGTCTTATCATATAACCTGTCGATCAATCTTAATTCAATCATAAGAAATGAGTAGACTCAACAATAACAAGTATCCAAGATACTACACGCACGGCGCCGTAGTTACGCTGTGAGTGCCAAAAGAACTGATCGACGCGGCCCGCCCACGCGAATAGAGTGTCAGTGAAGATCGCCAGGAGCGCCAAGCACCGATCAAGAAGTGCCCCGCCTGTCGCACAGAGAAGTGCCGGTAGAAGACAAAGAAAGGAGTGCCGTAGTTGACAAGAGAGGCCGTAAGCACCGATCAGACGGCTCGCCACGCACAGAGTGTCGTAGCACCAAGAGGCCGGCACTAATCAAAACGCGGCGCTCACGCACAAGCAGTGCCGTGAGCATAATCAAAACGCCCACTTATCTACGTCTTTCATTCGTAGCCATACTTCCATCATATGTCTTTAACTTATAACCTATTCTTTATCACATTCGTGTTCATGAAATTTTTCTTTCATGTTCATGTTCATGTTCATATTTCCTCAGCCTGCTTTCATGTTTCATGAACAGATCTATACATTTTGGGATTTCCTATACTTTTCTGCTATGCCTATTATATTTGGTATTTCATATTAATTTGTATAGTATGATGCTTATATTCACACATCATTCATATTTCAGTTTCTACGAGTCAATCTCACTCGTAAATTGGAATCATTCCACTGGGAACCCTTCCAAACTTGGTGTTACAAGTACTTCATGCCAAAGGAACACCCACTGATTTCACCAGGGACACTTGCAATACTCATTTTCTAGTGCCTGACTCAGATTTGACCGGTTCTTTGTACTCCTTTAAAGCTAAGGTGCTAAGGGTCTCCTCCTCCAACCGAATCACCCAAATCGGAGCACCGAAACTTCAAGATACGTCCGAAACAAGCCGATCTTCACTCTGCAGTTCAAAAATCTGAACTTAAATTGGCTTGAACATAGTCCTACTGAAAGTGAATTGGGCCACACAGAGTCGTACCGAGGTACCTATTTCGTGATGTTTGATTCTTTTGAAGTCTAGGTTAACTAAAGAATTTGAATAACTCAAATCATAAGAAATGAGCAAGTTATACAAAATACAAACGGTGGGTCAGAAACGTGAGCACTGTTTCAGATTAGATAATGACTGCACTGCAGACAGCCCTCGACTTTGCCTGCACGTGGGTTTTCTTCCTTCATATTGCTACCCAAATCAACTCAATCTTCAATATACACATCAAATCCACTCCAAATTCATCTTATAATCTCTTTTCTACTTCAAATCATCTTTCAATAAAGCACATCTGATGAACTCTATTGAACTCAAACATGCTTTCTATTCATCTCACACAAGGCTCAGGGTTTTACTCAACCCAACTTCAAGAAATCTGCAGTTCCTACTCAAAACCTATAGAACAAAATAAACATGTCCATGCTTGTAACACCCTTGGAACCCAAAAACACATGTAATGAGACCTCTAGTCTCATAACAAAAACCCCAGAAAACAAAGGGATTTGTGATGATTTCCACTACAAGAATTCATTCTAGGTTAGGTTTCCTACAACCCACAACCCACAAACACATGTATCTACACAAGGAAACCATGATCCATACAATTCCATATCAAAAATCATAGAATCCATACCTTTTATCTTTACTTCTTTCTTCTTTCTCTTCTCTTCCTTTCCTTCTTTCTTTCTTTCTTTCTCCCCCCCTTCTCTTCTCTCCCTCCCCCTCTCTGCCTGCCCTTCTCTCGAGCACCCAAAAATATACACATTTTGATCCCCTTTGCGGCCATGTTTCAAGCCAAGTCAAATAAAAACCCATTGGTTAAGTCTCTTTATTTGCTTAGTCTCCACTTTCCTTATTTTTGAAAATTAACTTATGTTATTTACTTTGGCCTCTCATCTTGCAGTCATTAATTCATCTTTAGCCCCTTTATAAATTCACAATTTTGCTCTACATTGCATAATTTTGCTCCTCTGCTTCCATATTTCACATTTAACTCACGAAACATTCAAATTATGCTACAAAACTTAAACATGTCAAAATTATAGCAGGCTTTTGGGGGGTGTTACAGAGACACTCTCTCTAACTCACAAAATTGAACAAATACAGCTCAAGCTAGGATGAAATCAAATGTGCACTCTAGGATATGTAAATGAGGATTGAATGCACCAATAAATGAGATTGAGAATTAATGAGAAAGAGAAATGGACGTTGAGAGCTTTAATGTAATGTGTATCTGCTTCATAATGATCCCTAACCAAGAATTTATGGGGTTGAAATCTTGGGTAGCATTCTATACCTAACCGATTTAAGGCATGCCAGGCTGGGTCTTACGAAAGTTTTATGTGAGACCACCACATAGTCATCGCATGAACGGTAGTGCAGCTCCATAGACAAGTGGTATCGTGAGGGGACGTGGCTAACGACGCATGGTGTCAGGCTTTCGTTGATTCGCGCGAAAGCTCCATCTCTCCTTTCGAAGATGCATAGTAATCGATGAAGTCGTGGTGGTTGAAGCAATGACGGACTCATGACGGGCGTTCCGATCAAGGAGGTGTTGTCGTAGTCTAGCAAGGCAGCGTGGTCGCCATTGTGGGTGAAAGTTTGTGGCAGGTGCTCTCTTTCGGGTAGTTGAGTGGGGCCTAGCGGTTGTGTGATGCCGCGTCGAGGTGATGGACGTCCGCCTAGTGGGGTATCAGCACAGACTCCAAGTGGATAAATGCTCATGGGGAGTAGCAGCCTTTAAAGGCATAACCTATGAGCGTGCTCGGGCGAGGGCATGCAAGATATTGCGTGTGGGAGAATGTCACAGACTTATTATGTGTGCGTCCGTGGATCAAGAAATGAAGAGCTTAATGAAGATCATGTTCTCGATGGGTTTGTTTAATGGTGTGATGCTCCGTGAGGTATGCGAATCGCGGATGATTCTTCTTCAAGTTCGGGGATGCCAAGTCTGGGGCCGAGTCGCCTTCATTATCCCAAGGCAGTGGCGAAACTAGTCACATAATAAACCAAGGTTTGTCGCCATAAAAAATGGGAGATTATAGGCTCAATTGTACATTTAATCGAGGTTTCATGATAATAAAACCATGTTGAAGTTACTAATGGTTAACATTGAGTCGAGTGATAGGTTGAAATTGATCACATCAAAATGAAGATATTCAAAACTTCTAAGATGACAATAGTGTATTTTTGTATCAAGCTTCTGGGAAGTCAAGTCTATTCAAAAGAACCAAGATTTCAAATCTAAAATGACAAGTAACTAAGACTCCAAGCTCAAACATCAAGTGAAGATTTCAAGCTTTAGAATCTATGTGTAAGATGAATGCATTAGTACACTTAGGCATATCATCTTACATGCATATTCTTCATAACTCACTTTGAAAAAAACAATATATTTTTGAAAACTCAAGTATGAGCATCAACCTTCAGTATTTAAAGTTTAAATGGATTCAAAAGTGTTTTCTAAGTTTTGAAATTGATTTAGAAATGAAAGGAACCAAAAGTGACCATATTTCTAGGTCTTTTTCACATTCTTTACATACTCAGGATTTTTATTCTCATGACTTTAAATTGATTAAATATTTTAAACTCATGTTTAATCATCAAATCTTAGTTATTTGAAGTTTAAAATAAAAAGAGTTATTTAAAGATAGAAACTGATTTGGAGAGAAAAAGATTTGAAACATACCCAAAATGACTTTTTCTAATAAGTAACTAGTTGAGTTAACTAGGCCAAATCGATCGGTCAGGTCCAAGAGGTCAGAGTGTAATGTTGACCGCTCTGCAAAAAAATGTACGTTTTTCATTTTTATGAACTGATAGAGTAAACGCGGCAACCGGATGATCAATTCTGGCCGAGTAAACGGAAACACCGTGAGGGCCAAATGCACAACCACTAGTTTATTAATGGAACCGTAGATCGCGCGCGTAATGCTACCCGAGATTTCACCCTATAAATTCTGGTTAGAGATCATAACACCCCTAAATATACCCTAATTGTTTTTAATATGTTTAGTATTTTCGTAGGCATAAATTAAAAATTAAATTAAATGCTTAAAAATGGAAAAGTTAGAACCCGAAAATTGTAGTGCCAAGACTTACACAAAACGATTTGTCCAAAAGGTATCAAAGACATGATTAATAAGATTTGAGGCTAAAATACAATTATGGGAAACAGAATACAAATAGTCAAAAGTGGAAGTGACTAAAAGCCAATAACCAAAATAATTCATTTTGTCCCCAAACAAGGCTTTATGGGAGTTAAAGAAGAGGAGGAAGGAGTAGAAGAAGAGTAGTTAAGGAGAGAGACTGCCAAGGTATGGATTCTGTATGGATACATGACTGGGTATGGAATCAGAGGGATTGGCACGATTTTGTACATGAATTACTGCATGATTGCTAGGCTTTCCTTGAAGATTAAATTGGTTCCCTTTCAGGTTTTGTTAGTAAGACATCCTAACTCTAGATTTAAGGGAAGTTTGGTTGAAAATCCCAGTTGATAATGTTTAGATATGGAATCTTCACAATTCCAAGGTTTTGCATCATGACCTCAAAATAATCCTGATCTCTTCGACACTAAAGCAATCAGGAGTCAGTTTCTGAGGGATTTCCATGCGATTTTTGATGAAGAGTGAAAACAGAAGAGAATTATGGAAGAAAAGTGCATGAAAAAATTGGGTGAAATTACCATTTATGGCAAATTTCGAGACCGCACTCGCACACCTTGAACTCAGACTCACAGCATGCAAGATATTAAACCTGCACTTCCAGCACCCTAAACCTTATACCGACATGTTCTCCAAAATCAACCTCGTACTCGATACAAGTCGTGAGTCAGACGGCATTGCGGTCCCCAGCAAATTCGGTTTTTTTATGCTGTTTTTTGCATTTGCTTTTGGGTAAACATGATTCCGAAAGTGTATAGAAAAGGACGAAATTATGAGAAATGTATCAGATCACACGAGATTTGGGCTTAAGCTTCATCTAAGAAGTCTAATGGGAGTGAAAGTTCATGCCCAATAATAAGATAGGAAGTCAACACATACAACCCAGGAATGCCTAAGACTAAGTATTAAATGATTGTTCAAGATTTTCACAAGACGGCAGGCACTGTCCCCGATTAGCACTTTGCACTCCATTAAAGTGCTCCAACACCCGATTAGTACTTGTACTCCTAGACAAGGTTCTAAGACTCCCGATTAGTACTTTCCTACATTCTTAATAGTGTTACGGTGACTCCCGTCTCTGTTAGTTACAGATTTTGTCCCTCGGAGTGTGCCACGCACACTCCTATCCCTCGTTAGTGCTACTAAGACTCACCTTGTTAGTGTTACTTTAAGACTCCTATCCCTCGTTAGTGCCACGCACCCTCGTCTCCGACAGTGCCACGACACCCCGTTCGCATCCAACCCGCCAGCTACGACACTCCGCGACCAGATAAGATCTTCTGATACTTATCAAGGGCGTCTTACACTTTTATTAAAGATCGGTCTGTATTCCACAGTTATATGATAATAACCTGATAAATTTAGTCAAGGAAACAAATGCGGCATCGCTCGACCAATACCTCCTAGTATTTTGAACAAGAATAAGCTCTGTAACTCCTACAGGAGACCCAAATAAAAATAAGTCTGTTATAAGATAAGTCCGTATCACAAATAAGCCTTCCTCAGAATTCCTACGAGACCACTGCCATGTCCGTTATAAGCATGTTCGAATAAGAATAAGCTATGGGACTCTACTGAGATCCGAATATATAAGCCTGTGATAAGCAGCAAGTACTGTATAAGTCTATGATATGAAGGCATGCAATTTCTGATATTTGTTATTATATATACCGAACATAAATGTGTACATGCATATTCCATATGTTCTTCACTGCTTAAAGCTTAGCACGTTTTTAACTGTGCAGGGTACAGAGAAGACGCTCTGAGAACTTCCGATACTACAGGCCAACACACGAGTAGGGGTTCATCATTATAGGTTCCGTGCTCTGATCAGTAATTGTAAATGTATAGTTTTTGAATATGGGGAATGGGACTCAAAGATCGGTATATTATGATATCAGAAACACCACTACAAGTGGTAGTTTTATTTCGACTTTTGTATATGATATGTTGATACATTATAAGACTTGATATACCAATATCCGATTAAGGTAAAGAGTCCCGCATATGTTCCCGCACCTCGAATCCCAGGTTCTGATCCGTCACCTGCCTGACCTGAATCGAGGTGATGGGGCATCATTTTATGTTAGTCAGGAGATACATTGCATTAAAAGCTCTCAACCGGCCATTTCTCTTGCTCA
This sequence comes from Tetrastigma voinierianum, assembly GCA_016808115.1. Classification (NCBI taxonomy): domain Eukaryota; kingdom Viridiplantae; phylum Streptophyta; class Magnoliopsida; order Vitales; family Vitaceae; genus Tetrastigma; species Tetrastigma voinierianum. The sequence goes on from JAEQBH010008233.1 coordinate 126,378, forward strand.
TTAATTCAATTCACTTCTAGTGCATTCAATCCTCATTTGCATATCTAGAGCCACTTTTGATTTCACTGCAAATTTTTGACTGGTGATTTTTGTTCAATCTGTGAGCTAGAGTGAGTGTTCCCATATATGAGAGGAAACTTGGCAATATAGGTTAGTTGATTTATAAAGTGACAATTGAAGCCAAAATCAAAGCCGTGAAGGAAGAAGTCAGTTGAATCATTAAATTACCAACCTCACCATTGAAGGTTGAGGAGAAGTGGGACGAGGTTAATGCCAACTACTATAAATTTGAGTTTGATTTCTCTATTCTATATCTCATTTAAATGTTTTAGTAGTTAAATTTGTAGATTTTCTTATTGTTTTGTAAAGTTTTTTGATAAAACCAATTCACTCACTCTCTGCCAATTTGCCAAGTCATAAGTAACTTTAATCTATAAAAGTCTGTAAAAGTATATAGAACACTCTTTAAAAAAATCCAAGTCTATAAATTTTTTAAAATAAATCATGAAAGTCATCCACACATTTAGAAACCTATAAAAAGTTTACTAAAAGTCTTTAAAATAAAAGTTTATGGAAGTCATCAATACATTTGGCAAACTCACAAAAGTTTATAAAGCTCCTAAAATCTATCAAAACTCTATAAAAGTCATAAACTTAAAAAAAAAGTATGAGGGTATTTATTGCTTATTTATGAAAAACAAATTGTTTTCGAACTTCTTTGTGACCGTTTGTTTTTTCATTTTTCGAATAACTTATTTATAATTTTAAAATTCCTTTGAATATAAAGAACTAAAATATTTGACTTTTTCTCGAATTTGGTACAAAATATTTTAAATCCATATAATATTTCAAAATATTTTAAAACACAAAATGTATATATATATATATATATATATATATATATATATATATAACGTAAAGAAGAGTATAAAATAAATAAATAAATAATTATTTTTGTAAGAAAGATAATAATAAAATTATTTATCATAATACCTTATCATTTAATTTTATAAACATGTTAATATGTTATTCATATAGTATAAATATTTTTATTTTATTTTATCATACACAAAAGTGATTTGATAAAAAAAACCTTTAAAAATTAAATTTCGGAATTAATACTTCATTAGTTTTTCCTTATTTTGGATAAAAGGCTCCTCATTGTTTTATTATTATAAAAATAACTCTATCTTTTCAAATATAGATGCAATGCATGAAATGCCAAAGGTATTTTTATCCATTATGAAAGATTCTTCAAGAAAATACAAGGAAATAATTAGTTTTATAAATTTTGAGTTATTTAAGGTATTTTAATGAATGTTAGCACTTAAAAAAAATCAAAGTTATATCATCCTTTACAAAAACAATATTCATTTCCTAAATTATTATTTTTAAAATATTTAAGATGTTGATTTCAAGTATATTAAATAAACAATTTAATACTTAATAAAATATAATATTAAAAACAAACGTATTTAATACTTAATATTATTAAACTTAGATTTATATTAATAATCTCAACTTTCACTTATCATTTTTAAATAATTTACCTTACTATAATTTGAAATAAACCTAACCCTGGGGTGCCCTTCTGTGTTGTTTGACGATCACTGATTGACTTGGCAGGTTAACCCATCTTATGTCACATAGGCAATTATATCATGTTATATATCACATACCACTCTGTGAATGTTTAATTGACCCCGGATCATCCCCATTTCTTCTCTCCTCTCTCTCCTTCACCACCCTCTTCAATCCACCAAAACTTGTCTATATAGTAACTGAAATTCAGATATTGGAGTGTAGTTTTGAAACTCATCAATGGAGTTGATAGGTATTGGAGGGGAAAACGAAGAAGAACTAGAAAGGAAGAGTGCAATAAAGAAAAGTCCCAAAAGCCAAGAAGAAATGAAGGGTTTCTAAGTGAAGGTATGTTTGGGAGGATAAGAAAATTTGTTGTACTAAGCCAGAAATGTTTTTTCTCCACTATCCTTCACTTCACCATCAAATATATACACAATTTGAACAGGGAATCAGAGAAATTGGATGTAAAATCAATGGAAAAATGTTGTTTCTGGCTTAGGAAGATGTCAGGACAAAGAAAACGGATCAGAAGAAAATATACATAGAAAAAATTAAAATTCAAAATCATCTTGGTTTTAAGGGCTAAAAGGCCGGATGCGGAGGGCTGTTTGTGGGTGACTTATTCTGCTCCTGCATTTTTTTTGGGCATCACAAACAATAAAGCCCCTTCTGTCTCTTCCTTCGGGTTATCCAAAAACCCAATGCAAGGACCCAAACAGAGGATCATTTCCTCCTGTCCTGCGCCAAAACCAGATCTGATTCCCTCTACGCCGTTTGGTCAACAAAATTAGAAATAGGCTGATGATAGTCCTGACGGGACGCCAGAGAAAGAGCTCCTCTGAGTCAGACCGACGACGTCGATGAGGCCGTTGTAGCTGAGATTGGCTGTCACGACGCTGTCGAAGAAAACTATGTTCTCGTACTTGGTGAGGCAAGGGCCATCCAGGAAGACCTGAAGGCGGTCGTCTAGCCAATTCACCCTCTAATTGCGCGATTCTCCATCCAAATAAGCCGGAAATCATCTTCTTCCCTTTGATGGGGTGTTGGGTGGTACTCTTTTTTCAAGAAAATGAGGTAGTCCATTATGGAAGCCAAATTAGGTACTTGAATAAATTGACAAATCAGGACCTGAAAGCATTATATCCATAAAGATAAATTCCAATTTATTGGTCTGAAGGTGGTCATTGCAAATGAGAAGTGATGAAATCACTTTTGCACTTCCACTGGGATTCTTGGTGCATTTCCCTAAATACACTAATTGTTAAGAGAAAACATGTTGCAACCTCGTTTACTACTGCATCTTTGCAACCCACCAAACTGAGCAATTTGGAACTGTTTAGTGATTTTTAGAAGTTTTGTTTGCTTGTTTATTGCTAGAGTACTTTGCCGGTTGAATGAGCTCTATAGAAATAGCATTCCAGAACCCATATCTCGATACGGAATATCATCAAACAAACTACGGCAATACTAATTACACCAAAACCGAGGATACATGTGGATCAAGGTAGCCACAAATACATCTCCATTGAAACGAATGCGCTCACCAACCCAGAACATCACCGCCTAGACTCGACTTCGAAACCCATCACTCCGTCGTAGACTCTCCCTCGCCGCTCTCGCCGGTGCGTAAGTCTTCTTCCCTACCTGTCCCGACAGCCTCGACGAGTGCACCCTGCACCCCCAAGCGGTCGCCAAAGTTCGACAAAGAGATGCTGGTTTACCGCAGAACGACCGCCCGCTGGGATAGCGAAGGGGAGAGATTATAAGGGCTTTGGGTGTTTGAATCCCAGAAAATTCGCACGGCGACAAGAAAGAGAAAGGAGAGATCGGGTGAGGGGAAAATTTGAATTTTTAAAATAAAAATTGTGATTGGCCAAATAAGATTTTTTTACTATTTCACGGATCGATTCATTCGGATCAAAATAAGAAGGCATCCCTTCGCTGATTTATTTCAAATTATCACAAAAGTGGAGATTATTTAAACAAGGGTAATTGAAAATTTTGAACATTTAAACTTGTGGTGTCGTGTGTGGAACTTTTGATGTCACTCAACCGCTGAAGCATTTAATCTGCCAGCAAATTCTGTAAAACAACAAGAACACTACTGCAAAGCTTCCCACGCCTCCGACGCCAAGCTAGATTTTGCTCTGACTATTCAAATGCTCTTTGATCCGAATCTCGTGATTCTTCTTCTTCTATTGGTTTTTGCCTTTATTCCGGAAGGCTAATCTTCCTCTTCACACATGAGTGGATGATCTCCTTCCAAACAAGGGAAGGTGGCGCTTTTGTATGTTATGACCCATTCTTCCTCTTAGATAGCCCAAATATCCGGGTATTTTTCACTTTGGGAGGCTGTCTTCACTGACACTCCTGGAAGTTGGCGGAGGTTTGACTATTTCAATTAAGTTCGAGAGGGTCACTTCTGATGCCTTTTTTAAAGTGGGTTATCCGCAAGAGGCAAGGTCTGTTTATATACACCCTCCTCGGGATGCACTGGTCACACAGAGAAAACACCAGCCCGCAGATCGGGTCGTTATCCCGCTGTCCTAGGGGTCGGTCGGGAGCCCTCGTTAGCCAGAGTTAGTCGGGTCTTGGGTCCCACAGGCTCCACAATGCCCCCTTTTTCCTCGCGCAGGCGTTATCTCTGGTGGGAAGAAAACGTGTTTGACTCCACCAAACACTGGGAATCAAGAGCAATCAATGTCGGTATGTTCAATTATAAATGTCTCACCTCTTGATCTGACTGATGGCACGTCGATACCCCAGCCCTTATAAAAGGAGATGGTGGCGATTTCATCATACATCGTTATTCTTAATCTTCTCAAATTAGCCTCAATAGCCTGAGTCATACTGGAGGATTGTCAGAATAGAAGGATGATTCCTACCAGACAGCTCAAACGGATTTCATGTATGAGCCATCGGTTTCCGGTGATCGAGTGGAGTCTTAAAAATGTGAGTATCTCATGTTTTAGTTAGTCTTCTTATTTTGTCTCTGAAAACCCAACAACCCGCATCCGCTTATCACCCCTCTTGGCTTAAACAAAGGTCCCTTCTTCACGTTCTCCACCTCCTATGCCAGCAAGCCCTTCTTTCTTCACCGCTTTCACTTGTTTTAGCTTGTATTCGATCCTGATGGATCACAGGTCATAATGATGATCATTTGTAAGTTATCCGCATGCCATGGACGCTCCAGAATGTCTTGCGTGATAGAAATGAATTCTAGATTTTCAACTTGCAATTGCATGTACCGTCCTCATGCTTCCTCACCATGGCCATATGGTATTCATGCTCGATCATAACCAACAATTCCAAATAAATAAACATAGCCGGCCCGCGCCCATCTCGTCTAGTCATTACATGACAATAAGGCCCGCAGAGCCTTTGGCCGAAGTTGGTTTCAGACGTCTCAGTAGGCTAATTGTCACAATTAAACCCACACCCGTGATGTACGCGCCAAATAAAACAATGTCCCATGGCCTAGGTGTTTGTATGAGGGAGTCATCATTGAGTTTTTCTCCCATTCTGCCTGCCTTCTTCCAGTTCTAGCTTCCCGCGCCTCAAGTACTGCGCCTTTACGAGTCTAGTTATCTCCTGACTCCACTTACCGCCCGGCGGCACCCGCTTCCCCGTGTTTGACCCCACCAGCACCCGGCTCCACCGGTAATAGTCTCCTGGAGAGGGCACAGAGCCTCGGTCTCTGGGAACAACCCTTACTCAGCTCACTACTTGCCCCACCAAAATTTGGGTACATGGCTTCAGCATTAACTTTGCCTTTTCGGCCTTTGACTGTTTCAGAATCAAGGGGAGAGGCTCCGTAGCACCTCTTAATCGGGCTGGCCTAGGCTAGGACCCACCTAGGGACACCTTTCTCAAGGCATCATCTCATCCTCTCGCCGATTTATGAGGAGGCGAGGCTTACCCAGTGAGGTCCCAGATAACATCTAATTTTGGTTATCATTTTTGAGGAACCCACAGATCCACTTGGGTGGAGAACACAACCTGTTTTATTACCCGGAGCACCTGCATGGCTTCGCTTCCCAAGGTCTCGCCTCCCTTGCCAAACGCTTTTGCACTTTACCAGAGCTACTGGGTCCTCATTCATCCCAACACAATCTCGGATTCAACCTGGGATGTAGTGTTTCAACCTCTTATACCCTCAACTCGACCTCCGCTGGTCTAGATTTGCTCGCTTATTTTACAGCTTGCTATTCTGGATGTCTATGTCGATCCAGATTCTCGATCATATAGAATGGTCTCCCCGATTTGCCTAAAATGGAGGCGAAGGGTGTGATACTGTGCGGGGCCTGGATGAGACTCTGCCTCCTAGGCTTCCATTTGATAAAAGACCGGTCAAGCCGCCTTCCTGTGTGTAGGGCAGGCAGAGTTTAAACATGTACGTGTACACACGTGTGACTTCAGGCGCACCGATTTGTGGGATTATTGTGCAGTGAAAACCCTGAGGTAATGGTACACTGGTGGGAGGCGCTGGGGCCTAGAAGATCTCAGCCGTTGGAGATTTAATGTGAGCACCATTACGAGGTCTCTTCACTCCTAAAGAACCTAGATGATTGTGGAGACGGCCCGACTCCCTACGCCTCCCGATTATCCCCTCGTAAACAGGACTGGGAACATTCGCTACTACCGATCCACAATTTAATCACGACAATGCATCACCATTCGGGGATCCAGTTTAAACATCGAACCTGGGAGCAAGCGCTGGCCCCATTTGTACCATCAGCCTCACCAAATGATTCAAACCGTTTACTGACCTTAGTCGAGGCAAAAGGGGTATCCGCCCGGCAAGGCTTCCCTTACCATGAAAGGACCTACTCGCCCCGAGTACGGAAGATGGGCCAAAAAAAGAAAGGGACACCTGTGGAAAGAACGCCTTCTCCCAGGCCCAAGTGAAAGATTTTGGTGTGTTCGGGTTCGCATGGTCTCCGAATCCTAGCTGTACTCTCGGCTTTAAGAGAAGAGGAAGAGGAAGAGGAGGAGGAAGAGATGACGATTACATGATCGCACGCCGGCAGAAACGAAAGGGCAGAGGATGCCAGCGGAGGCCGATCGGCCAAGGATCGAATCTACCCCACCCGACGGGGTCGAGACGGATCGTTATTCGAAGTCACCGAGATGTGGGTCTAGCGGACCAACCCGTCCCGAGGATGCTCGTTTTTGAGGAGCCATGGAGGATACTTCGATCCCCGCCCGCATCGTAGGGTGATCCACCCTTAACCGGTCTAAAGCCATCCATACACTACTAAGCTCAGACGAGCTCCGCGCAAGAGGGCCATTGCGCCCGATCGAATACGGCTGGGGGCCCCATCTCCCACACCCGCCCGGCTCCCCGCGGCGGAGGAAGGATAGCACCGCTCAAAGACACTGCCCGACTACCCACCGATGGGCTTTAACCGAGGGAGTCCAGAGTCATCATAGAGATTTGACTTATACCAAGAACACTACGGATAAAATAGAGACCGCTGCGCCGCTGGCTCTGGGCGAAGAGTATTCCATTGCTCCATTGGCATCAGAAAAGAGGATATTTAGCGTATAGTCGAGGCCAAGATATACCCGCAATTGGAACTACGCCCACCGATAGAGCCGGTAAAGTAGTAACTCATAAAATGTTTTATACCGCCATATCTTTGCCATATTTTTAATATGCTCTTTGCAAAGCATCACTGCTTATCCAACACGGCTCAACATCACGAATTCCAACTCCCGGCCGAGGAACACGTAGCTAGCCTAGTCCACAGTGGCTGACCGAGGAGTTTGGATGCCTCTCAAGGAGGCTCACCACACCACGCCATGAGCCGGAGGCAGAGTCAGGGAGATGCAAGGTGCTCTCAAAGTGTGAGGCGAGAGGATGCCTCCCGACACTAAGTGGTGCACAGGCATCACAGAGACCTGAGACATGCTGAGCAAAGTGCTTCAGCAAAATGGAACTGACCACACCCGCGGGAGTTCAAATGGGCCCACTACTTCAAAAGGTGCTCGGCTGAAGGCGAAATATGAGAGTCAGACTGTCGCCAAACCTCGGTCGCGCAGAGGCCCGCCTAAGGGTCGAGGAGGAGACATGTCATCAACATTTATAGCTGACTATCTTAATCAAGGGAGCCTTGGTTAGGTGAGGGAACTACGCTTCAGCAAAGGTAGTCACAACAGAAGGTAAATGGAGGAAGAATTCCGACAAGCTAGCAAAGATGGGATTTTTAACTTACGTACTATGGTCGTTTGGCGATATTATGATATATGAGGAAGCAAAACCTGTTAGATCCCTGTACCAGAATGCCCGACACAGAGTCAGTTGCCACCAGAGTTTTTTTGCCAACTCCCGATACCCCAAATGCTTCCTCCCGACCTCCGTGTCATTGCAGGAGGAACCTCCCACAGTCCTTAGTCGTCGTCATGGAATAGACACTCGCCTGAGCCTTCAGACGAGCCAGGGCTAAAAGCTCAAACTTTTGCGATCACACAGCCTTTTGTTTTTCATCTATTTTGACATTTCAATAGTACTTAATTCGCATTAATGTGCCGAACTTGGTCAGAACTAAAATGAAGGCTTTCTTCTTTTTAATCGAATGGCGATAAGGGTACTCTAGCCAGCCCGACAGGGCCATTAATCAGGATCAGGCGATATCCCGGCTTTTAGTGTCGCCCAAATGCAGATGTTATTTATATCGGGCCGGATAGGTCATTTACTACGCCATCCAAAGCTGCGGCGGACCAATTAGCGTTGTCTATACCGTACGATAAGTCATTTTGACATTATCCGCTTTTGTGTTTCAATTCGGGCCAGGGAGCCGGCATCCATACCGCCAGATAGGTCATTTTAATACGCCATCCGGCTTTAATGCTTCGACTTCGCTAGATGTTATCTGTTACCGCCTGACAAGTCATTTTACTACGCGACCGCTTTTAATGTCGACCTTGGGTACGATGAGAAAATGGGCAAAAATATGTGTGTTGAATCGTCTTATTATAATACCTTTTTAAGATGCACGGCATTCCACATTCGCATGGGGTTCCATCAAGCTTGTCTAAAGCGAAGATTTGATTCGTTGGCTCGCGGTTACGAGATATGGTCCTCCACTGGCTGCAATTTTCGGTCGTTAGGTCAAGATTTTCTCGAATACCTTCTTAGAATAAGTCTCCCTACAAACATCCGAGGTTTCACCCATTTTGTCAGAAGAATTTGCTACAAACGCTGGGTGTAAAGATCGTTATATTTTATTGCCGCACTACGCCCACCACCGTGTCCATGTCTTTGATTACTAACTCTAAATTTTCCTACTCGAGCATATCACTCCGAATGGTAGGCATGTCAATTTCAATAGGGATTATAGCTTCCATCCCATAAGTAATTGCAAAGGGGGATATACCGGTAGATTTGCGAGCATTAGTTCTGTAAGCCCAAAGCACCCCAGGGAGTTCATCCAAACCATTTACCTTGTAGTTGAATCCAACTGCTGTATACAATGTGGTTTCCAGGAGGCTTCAAGTAGTCCATTGCCTCGCGAACAATGCAGAGGCGTATTTTATTTTCAATTCCTCGCGTAAATTCGTGAAGCCCAACTGCCGAATTAGGGGCCTGTCAAACAGAATTAACTGGGATGTCAAATGACAAAAACGAAAGCTTTTCCAAATAAAATTGGTAACGCCCCCGTCTTTGATTGATGAAAAGGCTCCTCGCTTCTACTATTTATTGAAGAAATACTTGCTACCAACAATAGTTTCTTTCCAGCCTGGGGCAGAGCAAGGTCTGACTATATCAATTCTATCGGGCAAAGGCCAAGGGCTTAAGATGGAGATCAGATCTTGCACTCGTGATTTCAAGATGGGAGCTAGCCATTGGCGGGGTCACATTTTGGGACACTGGCACACAACTTTCACATGGCCTGGCCAATAGTACCTTTGAGTAGGAGCCTCAGGTGCCAGAGTTCTCGCGCCGATGATTGCCACATATTCTTCTCTATACGCTTCGCCAACACACCGGCCCCGGCTTGCGTCACACTTCGTGACACGGCTTCGATCAAGCCAACAATTGCCTGTCGATCAAGGAGAATCTGTTAACTGATTGTATCTGTGGGCCTTATCCCTTCACTAGTGGAGTTCTCCGTTGGGATGTAGTGTACATGGGTCCATCCACGAGGGTGATCCGTCTTGACCCGACATCGGGAGTGCAGTGATAAGGAAAACCACGATAGTAGACGTAAGGTGAACATTGCTCCTCATGATCAAGTAGAGGCACACTTCACGCCAAGGCATCTGCATCATTCCCTGTACATGTTTCGCTTCCGCATTGAAAATGCCCAAGCATGTTCTTACACTGAGACATATCAGAACACCCCGAAATATACCATAGCGCTGACTTTGTTTAGGTATATTAAAAGTTAACAGAATTTTCTCTGAAACAAAGATAGACCCTGGATTAATTCAAGAGCCAAGGCAAAGGGCACTACTAATTGAGGACCCAAAGGCAAAACAAAATATAAATGCCAAACTAGAATTTAGGAATAAGTTACTGCAAATAAGAGATAAAATGGGGGACCGAGATGCAAAAATGAGAAAAGTGTTAAATGCAAAGGCTAAAACATGGCCTAACTTGGGTGGGTGAAGAGGAATATGTTGACCGTCTCATTTTAGAGACCAAACACGTGAGAGCAAAGAGAGGGAAGAGGAAAAGAGAGAAGAAGAGGAAAGAGGGTTAGGAAGAGGAAGAAGAAGAGAAGAGAAGAATGGAGGAGCAAAAGGTATGAACTATGACTATTAACATGAATACATAAGCTTTGGGCCAAGGGAACAACCCCTGATAAGGATTTCTTCAATTGAATTTTTCAGTGGTTTCCTCTAAATCCTTAAAATTATGGAAAGTATGGTCAAAAACTCCAACAGCACAAGAAAGTATATAATCCTCCCTTCGAGGTCGATTCAAAGTGGTTTAATTTAGCAATCGAAGTTGCTTAGAAACAAACCCTAATTAACTTATGTTTGGTTTGTGTATGGGTCATAACCTATAATAGAGTTGTCAGAGAAATTCATGAAAGATTTTGGCAAAGATTAAGTATTGAGAGGAATCAATAGAAAAGAGGTTACAAGAGGAATAAAGAAATGGTTTTTATATGGTAAGTATAGAGTTGGTTTGGGGTGGAAAAATATGGAAAAATGGGAGAAAACACATTTGCATTTTTCAAGGACTGCATCAGACACCTTTAACTCGTGACGCACAGCTTAAGTTCTCAAGCCGTTTTTGTTTCAACTCCTCAGACCATAGGCCTCGAGTCGCATCGCACTGGTAGTGTCTGGTTTTTCATTTCGACCAAGTTTTATTTTAGCCATAAATTACTCATTTCTATCCTCATTCGAAAGGATTTAAGTGGATAATTAAACTAGACTTCAAGGAGAACCGAACATCCGTAAATAGGCATCACAATTCCTGATTCTAGGGTGTGGCCCAAAAATTAACCTCAGTGGCCGTTCAAGCCACCTGTCTCCAGCTAACATAGAAGAATTGGTGTCTAGTCATATCTGAAGCCGTGTTCATTTGGGTGATTCACTTATAAGAACCCTTACACCTTAAATTTAAAGGAGTACAAAGACCTAGTGTCAAATATGAAGTTAAGATTCCTGAAAATGACAAAAGCCAAAGTGGCTGCCGCAGTACGCAAGCCGCTGATTTTCTTCACGCTTGCAACTCAGATGCCAATTCCTTCGTTAGACTTCACATAGCACTCGACTCTATGGAAAGCTCATTGAGTCTAGAATCTAACCATACATATTTAATGGCATTTAGTATCCATATCTTATCCTAAAATGAATTGTTGTACCAAGTACTAATCACTTAAGTAAAGTTTAATGAAATACATGGTAAGAAAATATAGATATGAACAAGAAATATGAAATATATGTAGATTTGATGTGTAAAAGAGAAGAAAATACCTACGTATCAACGGAAGAGTCTCTGTTTACTCCTGGCTGCAGGAGATAGGATACCGGAGCAAAGTACAAGTAAATGTATGTTGCTATAGAAAGGTATAGTGGATATGTCAAGATACGATATGATAAATTGCAAAAGATACGATAAAGACATGTCATAAGAGATATATAAGCCAAAGTATAATAAAATGATAGCACAATAATATAAGATTAAATGGATATGAATATATGATAAACATACCGAAAAGGAATAAGACAACATGCTGGGGAACACGTGATAAAGGCATAAATGAGATAAGAACTTATAGAAATAAGCAAAAAAGATGACAAAGCATGTGAATGAGTACATGTACATGAATGATAGGTACATATATGAATATATGAATGAGTAAAAGCATACATGATAGAAATATAGAAAATACATGAATAGTTAAATATGATAGAAACGCGATAAATGATATGATGGCAAAATGATATAAAAAGATATATATGAATATATGAATACAAGAGTGCATAGATGCATTCATGATATATGATAGATTACATATGAAGTGATACGTAAGGACAAAATTAAATGATAGCAAAGATATGAAGGTATGTATTATAGAGAAATATGAGAACCGTAATATGAATCTACAGATATGAGAACGGGTCATTGCGTATTAAAGTAATGATAGTATACGCATATAATTATGTATAATAGCTATTCATGCCATGTAGATATGTACGTAAAACATAATAAAGCCGATCGGTTCGCTTAGAACTGGTAGAGGGATAGATAGCATGCCTACAGGGAAGATATATAGTCATACAACAGATACATGCATAGATATCGAGCCCCGTTGGTCGATGACATGATCTCGTTGGATCAAAGTGGCCCCCGGAAGAGTCACCACATACCAAATCACTGCTCTTACAAAGGATAAGACTCTTCTGGGTACGTATAGACGTAGATCAATGCTCGCATAACGATAAGAGATTTCGTACATGCGCTATTATCCGCTCTAAGGTATTTGGTAAACATGAAACCCCAAAGAAAAGGACATGACATGTATAGAATATATGACATGATATGAGAAGCACAAGATCGTGCTATGATGAAAGATAGATAAAGGCAAGAACAAGAAGTACGCATAAGATGACAAGATATGAAAAGTACATAAGACATGAAAAGTATATGACAACAACACAAAGATATGAAAAGCACAAGATAATGAAAAGTATAGAATGTGCTACATTATAAGGAAAAGATAAAGATAACAAAAGCATATGGAAATATAACTCGAAAAACAAGATATAAAATGAACAAGATATGAATATAGGTATATGAAAATAGTACATGAATGTATAATAACAAGATGTAGAAAGTACAAAGTATAGTGTTACCTAAAAGGATATGAACAAGAAAGCAACGCAGTATAGAGAAAAGAGAAAGGTATATGAAAAGTATAGCATAAGATAGATAAAAGACGCGCCCTGCACTTCGCTCGATCCGCCATCCCGCCTGACTGGATCCACAAGACACATATTTTTCCATTTGGGGGTCTCGAGATTTGAATTCTTATTGACTCTGTCTACCTAATTAACTCCGGAGTCACCGAACGTAAGTCGTCAAGCAGATACAAATTTCGTAGCTAGTTCAATTCTCTGTGATAAGAGGACTTCATATCTGACCATTATTATAGAAGGCCAAGCCCAATCGAATTGCTTGTTCGATTCTTTCTCTCCTAGCTGAAAGATTTCAACCCAAGAGACCAATTCCCCGCTCCACCCGCGCCTCGACGCCTGCCTCCATATTAAGTGTCCAATTGCAATTTGAGTTTATTTGGGTGTGTTTCATCAGGATTTTTAAATACTATGAAGCTCACTAACATCCGCGATAGCCTTGGTTTGTACTGCCAGATGTGTCGTATTTGTGGCTAGTTCGATCGCTTCAATGCCATTTTATCAGGTGAGAAGGTTAGTTTATGGAGGGCGTCTGAGAGGGAAGGTCCGTTAGTACCACAATGAGATGTGCTGGTGGCAGAGCCTTAGCCGCCATTCTGAGGGCTATAGTCGCTTTCGTCATGTGGTTATTGCACCTGTCCTCAACTCATTAGGATTTGGTCAGTACATAGAACACTGAAGCTCTGACTTTGTCGCTATTTTTCTGAATATGCCAAAGATCATGCCTCCTGGAGACCACAACATGTGTCACCGTTGTCCCGACTAGTAAGAACTAGTGGCCTCATGGCACGTTACGTGAAAGCCCGTATCAAGACTCTTCATATTCCATTCACGCCATCGCTTCCTCGAGGGCAAAAAGGGCTTATGATGGTCTCAGACTGAAATAAACCGGCCTGTAAGGTGTCAACCCACGGTCTTCTGCCAACCATCGTGATCCCCTTTCTAGAAGTTAAGAGCTTCGAGATTATAAATAGCTTGAAGCTAACTGGTCGGGCCTCTATTCTCTTCGGTGTCATCATGAATCCTAGAACCACCCGCGCCTACCCCTCAATGCACACTCTTGTAGGGTCAGCTCATGTCAGATGCCTCGAGAGCCCGAATGCCCGCTTAGTAGATGCTGCTAGCATCCGGCGGCCTTTCGATTTTTTTTTTTACCAACATGTCATCAGGAGTATATTACTTCCATAGTTTTTTCTGCTAAAGGGCCAAAACATCTAGCTACTACCGATAGGTGGTTCACGTTTTTTAACCGAATGGCATCACGCTAGAATAAATATCTATGCGGTGATAAAGACGCTTCAGTACGTCAGCATACGGGGGATCGAGAAATTTTAGAAAAAAGCATCAGGAAGGATAAATGCCATGTCTTGGGCTGAGGCGTCAACGATATGATTCAGTACGAAGGTAAAGGAAAGTCATTCCAGGCACGCATATCGAGGGTCCAGATAATTCACGCATACTCCACTCGTCTTCGTGACTACCACCACATTGGCAAGTCATTCCGAGTATTTGACCTCTCTAATAAACCCAACTTTCAGAAGGTTCTCTACCTTGGCCTCTCGATGATCGATGGGCGGTCCGGTGGGAGCTCACTTACTCTTGTCTAATGTGCTCACAAGAGAGACGATATTTAGCTTCTGTGGGAAGCATGCATGGGGGCTTATTCCCGTCATATATCTCGAATGGGTCCAAGTTAACACATCTGTTAGTTTCAGAGTACTACGCAATTATGGTTCTCTCTTTCCCGTTAGAGGGAACTAACGTAGGTGTTCTCATCACCGGCCCTCCAATGAGTATGGACCCAGAGGATCTACCAACCGCTCCTCGTCTTCCACAACTGCCCGGCAAATGATCTCAGATTGCTATTCCGAGGGTCGTAACTTCAAGGGGTGGGTCATCGAGGTTTCATCTTCTCACGCTCCTGCCAATCGATAACCGTAACACCGACGAGAGGCCACCGCTACCCCTGAGGTCAACTCGCCTGATGCACTAAATAATCGATAGTTTGGTGATAGGTTGAGGGAATTGCTTTCATAGCATGTAACCAAGCCCTACCCACTATAGCATTATACGGTCTCAAGTCCTCAACCATTGAAAACACATTTGCTGCAGCCACGCCCCGCCTGACGTGAAGAACAATATCGCTGCACACAGTGTGGGAAGGCCCTGCTTGAACCTGTGACAAAACTCTACCGTACCAACTAAGACTGTCAAGGGACTTTCTATTTGGTCGTGAAGGCCGGAATGCAACAAATCAACCACGCCGTGATCAACAAGAACTCTATGCACATCGTCAAAATTGTTAATCCACAAAGTGGCATAAGTGCATCACACGAGGAGTGATGACTCTAGTCGTTTATATGAGGAAGAATATGGGGCTTCAACCCATCAATTGCCGCTACGCTTCCTCCCGGTACCGGTAATATCCGGTTTCAATCGAGGTCGCAAGGACCATTTTTCGTCGTTGATTGGTATTGATCATCGGGTCGAGCTTCCCAACATGAAGTCAATGGCGCCTAGGTCCAGATGCTAGCAACTGCAATTACCCCCCGGCCGACAATGGGCGCTTATTCCTGCCTGTCCCTAATCGTAACTTCCGAGGTGCCCAAACGTGATAAATTCTCATCAGAATTTGTCAAGTAAATGGGCCTGCTTCGTGGTCATGGTCTCCATGGTACGTAATTCGGGCGGATCGATTATGGGTTGAACTGAAGCCACTCACCTGCCACATGAAATCGTGGTCCCATTCGAGAGGTAGGAGCCGGTCATAAGAGATGTTGAGAAGGGTGAACTAGGGAGGCCCTCTTTTTCCGAATGCTCCCTGGGAGTGCTGATTCTTGCTTCGGCTTTGTTCGGCTTGACTTTTAGTGGCTTCCTCACCGGTCCGAGCAGCCATCACTGGCCTCGTGGAAGTGTTCTTTATATTATCCTCCAAAGGTGGAATACTTATCTACCCGTCGATATTGCCCTTCCATCGCCATGGAGGATCCGTGATGTAGACTGGTTAGTGCGAAGTAGGGTCCGGTTTCTTCTAAGTTCCTCATGGATCGCTGGGCCCATGCCGTATATATCAATTGTTAGACAAATGCCCAAATATTCCGGGGTGAAATCTCCTATTATATCATCTTCCCGCCGAGGATGGCCTGAGAGTCATGCTTCTTTATGCTCACCAAACATGTTAATGGAAATGAACACGCTCTACGCTCACCGAATGAGTTTCGATAGACTCTGGAGCGACGGAACCAGTCGAGCGGTCCCTTCAGTCGGGGCCGAGAATACCTTGCACCACAGAGACTACCACCAAGGCTTAAGAATCATTGTTTGCTAAATGTAGCATATGGTCGTCGGTCACTTGAGCCACTCGCACATGTTTAATGACCTACATAACGGCCGCGAGGGGCTCATAGCTTAGATATGAGCCTAGTGGGGTGAGGACGATATCCCTCCGCCCCCGGACAAAGAGGAAAAGAAACCAAATGCGGAGCGAAGGCTACCATGAACGGATGATACACAAGCGGAAACCGGAAGCCATACTTCCCGCCGGATAGTATATATTCGAGGGGTCTGCCTTCGCCTCTCAGATCACAAGACGCTGGGCCACCGATAGATCGACCGGATCTGCAAGTGGGCCTCTTTTATTCAAAATGTCGTTTCAGAGCGTGAGCTGCAAGGCGCGGAGAGTCTAAGATAGTTCATCATTCATTGGGATCACTTTCTCCCCACGAAATGGGGTTTTTACCTTTATTCGTCGAAGTTGTAAATAGGTGGATGAAAGGGCCCTTTCAGTTGTCTCCCAAGAGGTCTCAAACTGCCCGCAGATATCATCTCGTCGCAAGCAGCTCACGTGCGGTTCGCATAATTCGGGGCCAGACCGTCCAACCGCTCCTCCGCCGCCCACCGCGCCACGGAGAACCGATCCTCATAAGCCGGTTTGTCGATCGCTAGACATGGCGATAAACCCGCCTTGCTCGGCGTGGAATGATCGGGAATTACAAAAGCCGAGGAAACGGGAGATCACTAGATCAAACAAGCTCTGCACCCATGAGATTTCGTGCCAAGCGCTTTCCTGGCGCATCGACGCCACCGTGGTCTCCCTCGAACTTTCTAAGTCAATAACCGTCAAGCATGAACCGCCATAGCAAATTCCTCGTAAAACAAATAGAAACCATGCGGTGTGCCCACCCGCCTCCGATGCCAGTTAGATTTTTTTAGCCTGCATCATTCAAATGCCTCTTAGATCCGGGAATCTCGTATTCTTTCTTATGTTGTTTTCGCTATTTTAAGGCTTAGATCTTTCTTCTGGCTACGGAAAGCTTGGATGTTCTCCTTCAAACTGAATGGGAAGATGGCGCTTTTCGTATGCTATGACCCCATTCTTCCTTTTTTTTAAATAGCCCAAACAACTGCATTTTCTGCCCCAAGAAATGTTTGACTACCTCGTGATAGCAGGAGCATGACTTATTCTTCTTGTTCAAGTTCGAGAGGTCACCCACGTTTTTTTAAAGGTTATCCGAGAAGAGGGATAGTGCCTGCGATATATACCCTCCCTGACGGGATGTACATTCGGTCCAAGCACAGGAGAAAAACATGACACGAGATCGCCACATTAACTCGTGGTCCTTAGTTGGCCTGGGGCCCGTACGCACAAGGTGATAGTCATTCAAGCTCATGGCCTAAGCCCATAGTACCCACAAAACTTATTCGCAATCAATTAAATAAGAGTTATATTAAACAAAGTAAAACAAAAAAACAAAACAAAACAAAAGCCCCATGGTTTCGTTCCATGATAATGACGAAGACTATAAGGAATAAAAACTTTGAATAATAATAATAATAACAAAAGAATGTCAAAATTCAAATATTGAAATGATAAAATGAAAGTTTAATATTGAGCATTTAATTAATTTAGTTATTTGTTATATGAAATGTGTGATTAAAACAAATGTTGGCACCTTTATAAAGTAAAATACTAGCTGTCTCAAACAATGATTATATGAAGGTCTGCCCCACAACATTTATAAATAGTCTTCTTATTTGTATTTAATATATCAAAATAAGAGAATAAAACTTCATTATCTCATTCTCTCCAAAAGATACTTATTTATTTGAATTTCTTCATGTTTTTTGGTTTACAAATACGTTATTAACACGAATTATTCCATCAGAAAAGCGTAATTTTACGATCTCGCGCTTATTTAAAATTTTAAGTTTTTATATTAGTTATGATTTTATTATATATTATCAAAACTTGAAGAAAATTATTTAATTTTGCTATAAGTCAAAAATCTTATTATTTTTATCAATTTTATCATATACTTGATTCTCATTATTTTGTCATATACCAAAAGTTTGTCTCATAATGTTAAATTCACAAGATTCGGTTTATGACTTCGAGCATTGGGAGAAGGGAATCGTATTTTGGATTCTTGATGCCAATAAAACTATTGAAATTTTGATGAAAAGTCATCGCCTAATCCACTGGGTTTTGAATTAATTCTCTAAAACGTAATGCAATATCATCCTAAATCCATAGGCATGGATGATGATCGGTCATGGTCACAATCATGAAAAAATTTAATGTCATATTGATGATCCTCAAATCATTGGGAGAAGGAAACCTACCACCAAAAGTGAATTATTATTATTAATATAAAATGGAAAGTGTACATGGGATAAATCCTTCAAGAATCATGAGAATAATTATTATAGATAAGCTGCGGCGCTGGGGCGACATCAAAACAGCACGTTTATAAGTGCCTAAACATTTGGTCCTTTACTAAACATCAATAAAAGAAAAAAGAAAGCAGTATAATAAATTTTATAGATAGTTAGAGTTGTGAGTTTCCTTAACATTCTATGATTTTGCTTGAGGTCTTAGTAAAAAGACCACTTTCACAAAAGGTGAAACACTATTATTTAATTATTATATATCTTGTCTATTTATTATCAATTCATATAAACTTAAGTTATTACATTAATTATATTGATATTGATATTTTGTTTTGTTTCATTTTGTTGTATCTAAAATTCATGTTATTAATCCTCAAATGAATTCGCGTCGACACTCGAACAAGTGTCGCTGTAAGTACCATCTTTGGTACTTCAAAATTAAATAAAGGCTCAAAAAGAATAAATATAAAGCCTATTAAGTCACATTGTCAGAACCAAAAGTTTAACAAACCAAATATTTTTATTCTTTCGTACACATGCCAGGGCCAATTTCGTCTCCAATACGGCCGACCATAGTCAACATACTCATTACCCGAATCCATTAAAGAGCCAAGATATTCTTCTTACCCAATGAATGCTCACGTGTCGCTGAGCAGGCTTTAAGCAAATTATTATTTTAAAGAGATTATGTTTCCATCCTTATGAAAGAAAAGTCGATTATAGAAGAATGACAATCACAATATAATAATATGATGTCTCATCTGATCTCATATAAAACCATTGTGAACTAGAAGAAATGATTATCAGATTTGCAAAATTTCAAAACCGATTACCAAATGCATTCATTAATAAAGAAAGTGGGATTAAGCCACACATTTGGATTTTTAATATTCTGAAGATTTAATTGATGTCCTTTTCAGGACAATTTGTAACAGATCCCAGACACGCCCAAGTCGTGGAAGACCTATTGGCTTAAAGACATAATTTCGAAGAGGAAACATACAAATCTTAATCGTCAAGAAGAATAAATAAGACAAAAGGCCCCTGTAGAGGCATATAATAAACAAGAAGCCCTGTAGAGGCACATAGTAAACGAGAAGCCCTTGTAGAGGTATATAATAAACAAAAGGCCCTAATAGAGGCACGTGATAAACAACAAGCCCTTTAGAGGTAATGCATCAAACGAGAAGTCTCAGAGTGCGTATAGAACGAGAAGCTCCTATAGAGGCACATAGTAAACGAGAAGCCCCTATAGAGGTACAGAGTACACAAAAGACCCTTGTAAAGACATATAATAAACAAAAGGTCCTTATAGAGATACAAAATAAACAAAAGGCCCTAGTAAAGGCACATGATAAACAACAAGCCCCTATAGAGATACATAATAAACAAAAGGTCCTTGTAAAGACACATTATGAGCAACAAGCCCCTATAAAGATATATAATAAACAATGAACCCCTGAAAAGGTAGAAAATGCACAAAAAGCCCTTGAAAAGGCATAGATACCTGAAAATAATGAGATCTCACCGCTATGCATAAAACTAAAAATATGATGAAATAATATTTTAAATGACCCAGACATCATAGAAATGATAAAGATCCCAAACTACAAAAATATGGAAGAATGTCGAAAAGAAATTATTTGCCAAATGGAAAAGGTTATGATGCACTACAATTATTAATAAATACAGTTTTTACCCCAGTCCAAATGTCTAAAAGTATAAAAGTTTGTCAAGTACAAATGAGCATTTGTACAAAGGGTCTTAATTTAAGGGTAAAACCCAGAAAATTCAATTTTCTCGAAAGTAAATCCGCACTCAAGAAAATCCTAATTTTTCAGATCTCGGATGACTAAACCAACTCACCGCTGAAACTTTCTCAAATCTATTACATCGTCACTTCACAAATTCGGTAGTCAATTCTCACTTTCTTGAGAGATAAAGGTCAGAATATATGGTATAATCATGTGATGTCATATGACACCTATCGGAGCTTATTACATTGGTAAGAGCCATGCAAGATACTTGAAATACATACCACATTGGGCCATGTGTTATATGATGCAATGATGTATCAAAGAAGAATAAAGGAAAATAAGATAATAAACATGGTGTTAACAAGGGCAACAAGGAAGGTGGTGTTTTCCTTACTGATTTCTACTGATGAGAGTCATCTAAAAGAGAAAATAAGAGAAAAGGAGCAGTGCTGGTGTGAGGAATAAGAGAAGGAGAAAATGGGAAAAAGGAGAAATGGAAAAGAAATGAAATGGGAGTAAGGATATATCAAACAAGGGGGAAGAAATGAAGGAAACTTGGGAGTGAGGGGAGGAGGTAACCCTGGAGTGAGAGGAGTAAAGAGGAAAGGTAGAGATAGAGAGATTTCATCTTTCTGGGGCGATTTACTTTTTTGGTGCTCTGGTCGCCGCCGGATTGCAGCTAAAGTTAATCTACGCTGCCTGCTTGTGTGGGCACAAAATCTTGAGCTCACGTAACCCCATGTAAGAAATTTTTTCATTTGATTATTTCACTTAAAATCCATTTAATGGCATATTTCTTCAAGACCAAACTATTAAGGGTTTTAGTCTCAAAAAATTTTGGGACTAAATATTGGAAATTTCGGGGGACACACTGAAATTCGGGGATCGGTTCCTAATAGGCCTCGCATCATGTTGAGAGTTGGTGTTTTGATCCTCGGCATCTAATGCCTTCTGGCTTTTGCCGTGATGTTTTTAAGGATACAAAGGATTTGTTGATGAATGAAAACCAAAACTGGCTCACGTCCGTGGCACCACGAGGTTCCTATTTTCGTAGTCCGAGATCGGTGGGCTACTTTGTGTGTGTTATTGCTTAATCTAAATAACATGTTGAGTGTGAAAAATATTGTGTTGATATATATAACAGCGGATTGTCAAGGGATGAATTATATGTAGAAAAATAATTATCCATGTGTTGATAATGTTATATGTAGCTCTATTATGCATGTAATACTTACATAGCATAAAATGATGATATTTGAGCCATATGCACGAACACATCACAACAGAAATGAGCGTGGGCAGCATGGTACTATTATTCATCATTCGATGAATGTGTAGAGCTTTAAATGGGACCACGCCCAAAATTGAGACTCACTGTCAGATAAAAACAATACAAATATAAATCACGCGTTGCCGCACAGAAGAAGACTATCCCCTCTTGTGATGAAAAAAAGACCAAATTTATGCATATTTAAAACATCAAACCGCCGGGCGAAAGCCCGAAAAATGTAGAATAGCGCGGAAGGCCCGGCCGAGGAGTAAACCCGTAAAATCCGTGGCTCCAATGGGGAAACTGAACAATTATACTGGGATTGATAAAAGACCATAATTAATATCTAGAGGTTGTCCAATAGTTTAAGTCACTGGGTGAGACACCACAATTGGTTTTCACACTCTGCATCAAGGGTGAGGAAGCCTGGGACTCTGCCAGGCATGAGGAGTCTCATATCATAGGATGATACTGGAAGATTCTATATAGATCGCATTATTTATATGGAATATGAATGGATGTTTACATATTGTCATTGCATGTGCATTTTAGGCAGGAGTGTAGCCTGTAGGGAAAAAAAAAAAAAAAAAAATTCTTCTACTCCGACACGCTTCACCCCATTTTAGGGAAACATTTTGCCATCAGAGGCACGGGAGCCAAACCGATCCAGAGTTTCGCGTAGAAAAAGGCCGATTGTGGTCTAGTCAATTATATTTGTAATGTTCGCTGAATACCCGGATTTTGCTTTGTAAATAATGAATCTTG
Organism: Tetrastigma voinierianum; assembly: GCA_016808115.1. NCBI lineage: Eukaryota > Viridiplantae > Streptophyta > Magnoliopsida > Vitales > Vitaceae > Tetrastigma > Tetrastigma voinierianum. The sequence continues at coordinate 148,803 of JAEQBH010008233.1, forward strand.
TAATAGAAATTTAGTTTCGGGATTATTCTAGTGTAGTGTTAACATTTTTTGGAACCTTGTATTGTTTGTATAAATTTTATAGAGACAATTGGTATGGAGGAATTAAAGAAAAATGACCCGAAAATTGGGGCATCGCGTAAAGAGGATGTCACGTCGGTCAAAACACATTTATATTTATCCATTAATTATATACATGAAAATTTAAAGGATTTAAATTGCTTGAAGCAAATATTATAAACCTCGTAACATGTAATCAATCAAGTTACAATGCAGATCTTCATGGGGACTCAAGAAATCCAGCACATGCGGGCATAATTGCCTCAATGAATATTTATTAAAGAAAAAGAGCAACAACTCTATATACTCATACATTTTTTATTAAGAAATTCATAAACCAAATTCTGAGATTATTGTTATATGTTGATGATTTAAACTCATTGAACTTTAAAGAGTTCAGGAAACTATAAAAATATTTGAAATGAATTTGAAATGAAAGTTTTGAAAAGAAAATTTTGCTCGACCTCGTAGGCCGAGCATTTTCCAACTAAAATGTTGATTCGCCAATCACACATATTAAAAATCCTAAAAATGTTTAAATATAGATAAAGCATATCCATTAAGCTCCCTAATGGTTGTCCAATCACTTGATATGAAAAAGACTCATTTAGGCCTCGTGAAAAGGATGAAAATTAACTTGGTCCTGAAATATCATATCTTAGTGTTATCAGTGCATTTATTTATCTTGCTAATTGTACTACTTAGATATTGCTTTTTTATAAAGAAAATGAAGATTTCTAGAATTTTCTCTTCATGCTTTATTTAGTTTTAAAACATTATTATTTATTTCTTGGATAAGTTTAGTAATTTTAAATATTGATCATAACTATGATGGAGATATTGAAAGTTATATCAATAGATATATTACCCTATTCTTAAAATACGACATGTATTTATAACCAAAGTAATGTACTTAACAAAAATAACAGATACGAATTGATTTCTTATCCTCTTACAAATATGTTTATAATGCAAAGAGATTGCCATGACACTTTACTTGACTGTAATTAATCTACTGGGACTAGGACTCGTGACAAATTTAATACTGTCCTGCCTGGGTACAAGCCAGATGTAATATGGACTTTTATCTCACGCTTTGGCATAAACCTAGATCATGTGTTTAATTTTTTTTTTTACTAATGACGTAATTTTTTTAGCTTAATGAGGTAGGGATGGCAATCTTATCGTATTATTTTGATTCCCGCCCAGCCTCATTCTTAATGGGCACGGATTTAATTCTAATTTTTAATCGGTTTTTAACAAGTTTGAGTTTATTTTTCAAACCGATACGGTTCGTATTGTTACTTTGTAAACTAAAAATTAGAAATTTTCAAAATTACAAAATGTTATTAAAAATAATAAAATTGTCATAAGGCTCAAAGAAGTTCTTAAAATTCTCTCAGATTAGATTTAATAAATGAACCCATACTCAAGTAAATTGTCCCTCACACTATAAGAACCCAGAAAAGCCATTAAATTATTAGTATGTCGAAATTTTTCCAATTTTCCAAGATAAGTTTCTAATGTAATGATTTAAATACTCCAGATTTACAAAAAACTTCGAAATATAAATTATTTCCTGGTAGAAAACCGCCCTAACGTAAGAATACGAACTGGGCATTTATCCAAAATAATAATAATAAGCTCCGCCTGATTATATTTTAAAAAATAATTTTTTATTATTTTATTTCTTTATACTTTAATATACATAATAATTATTATTATAATGTTTTTTTGTTAAATACTCTATAAAAATCTACAATATATTTGGGATAATATATATTCTAATTTATATATATTGTTAAATTTATATTTTATAATATATGAGTATCATATATAATAAGGCTGTTATTTTATTTTCATGTATTTATTATAGTTATTTGACAGACATAATAGTTAATAAATTTTGTCACATTAATTTTGTAAAAAGCTATAAATATTTTCTTTGCCTCGCTAGTCCAAGTCAGACCCACTACTATGCTAAAAACCGCATACAAAAATAACTCACTCACTAATTTTTTGTCTCACTACTGGGCCCCAAAGATCTACCAACGCCGCACTACCAATTTTTGGCCCAAAATTGGGCCTAATCCCCTCCTGCCCCCACACCAAATACTCGCCACCTTTACAGGCGTCATGTATCCCTAAAATAACTATATATATATCCTCTATATATGCGTGTGTCGTCACTCTTGATTAATGATGATGTTAACCATTGTTGAGATCATGTGATTCTTCAACTACCTCATCTTAGCAGACATCAGACTGCTGAACATCATTTCTCAGACTTCGGGAAAATGAGTAGTCCTCCACTGAAAATTCTCATCAACTACTAATCTGTTGGGCTTTCTTACACTGTGCACACCATCATGCTCATCAAAAGCATTACCTGTACGTTCCAGGCCCCATGAGTTCATCACTTTGAGACTGAAATCATCTCACAGAGTTAGAAATTAAAGAAAAAAGGAATTCCCATAATATTGTCTCATGGAAATCAGATTTGGGATCTGATTCAGAAAACAATGAAAAAGAAGCTTCATGGAAATCAGATTTGGGATGTGATTCAGAAAACAACCAAAAAGAAGCATCATTTTTTTTCGTGGGTTAATTTGTATCAATCCTATACTTGGGGTCGCTAATTTGTGCAACCTCAGGCTAACTAACCCCAGTTAATACCGAATAAAATCCAACACCCAAGGTATTCTAATTTGCACTCATTCTGAGTAACCCATAATCGGTATGCAATTGAACAAACCCAAAGAAGCTTCATATAAGAATCAAAATAATCTTCTTTTTCAAAACCTTTCCTGCTTTACCAACAAAGGAAGCCTTTACCTCATTGTTTGCTTACTTATGTTACGAAGTTTCTTCTTGTTCCAAAAGGTTATTTCTCGCCAAGATCAAAGTCAAATTTTTCCTTAACTGAGAGTCCTGATCTCATGCTTGAGCAACCAAATATATATGCTTATCCAATACAATTGAATTCTTGTGGTGATAGAACATTTTCTTTATTAGTATACACAGTGATGTATATTTACATAAGACTAAAGAAAACAAACAGGCCATCGGTCACGTATAGCTGGTTGGGCCCTGCTCTAATCGGAAATCATCATCTCCTGAAGAATTATAAAATATCTGCTTGATCAGAGCAACTTTATGAAATGAGTTCCTGTATATGGCAGCAACTCTGACCTGTGGTACTTCAGATGGATATCTACAAATGAGTGTTACCTTCTTTTCCAACACATTCACTTCCACCGACTCCATTTCTGCTGTAAAATTAGAAATTTATAAGACATTTTCTACCACTTAATCTTGCAGATCAAATATGGAAAAAATTGAAGGGAAAGCCATCACTTTGAGCGCAAGTGATGGGGAGGAATTAAATTTATATGTGGATTGAAATGAATGTGTCATCTTTGCTAGATGGAAAGGCAGGTGGACCTAATATGAATCATGGTATGAGAACTACATACATGGTGTAAGCCGAAAGGTCTGGATTTAAGGAGCTTCATTGAAGAGCTTTTAGGAAAACAAAGATTAAAATTGTGCTCCACTTGATGCAATTGAATTGAAGTGACAAACCCACTATGAAGGCACTACTTTTGTTTGAGATAGAAACGATTTTTTTTTACAGAATTTGCTCTACAACTTTTCTCACCAACACCTCTCTCGTTGTACCTCTCTCCTCTGAAAGTCTAGAAAGTGCTTTCGAGATACCATGAGAATTGAACCAGAACACTTGTTTAAAAGGACTCAAACAAACTCACCATTCATTCTGAATATATATCAGCCATTCCTTTGGGCATTCACACACTGGAAAACCAGTAGAGATGACAACTTCCTGGATCGTTGTTCCCAACCATTCATATGAAATGCCAGGATTAATCTCATGATCAAGAAACATAAATCAGAATGGGGTTAGACATGAGAGAGAGAGAGAGAGAGAGAGAGTATACTAACAAGGGCAGTTAAGGATTCAACAGAGGCAAGGGTAGTTCGATGAATCTGTGGAGTCTTCTTGGCTTTGAACTCCAATTTAGAACCTCCTTCTTAAATTCATTCACAACCGCCATTTTGCTTTGTGATCATTCAGGACATAAAGGGCGTTTTATTTATAAAGATACAAGATGGGACACGTGTTTGAGAGAAGGATGGAGGAAGAAAAGGATCTATCATCTAAGAGAAGCTCCTACAGAACTCAGGACAGCAATCCCATCTCTTTTAGAGGTGTTTAGAGCTGTTGGAGAGCAAAAGATGCAAGATACATGGAACATGTCAAAACAGCATAGAAAAGCGAAAAGGCCTCTGGCAGCTGACAAAGATGTTTATTCACCCGCAACCCACACAATTTTTCTGTTCTGTTCCATTTTTCATCATACAGAATTTATTACTTGTGGGTTCCTTAGAAGACCAAACTCTCCTTGCTGCCGCCAGGACTAGTTGCAACAACTAATCATTTTACCTCGAGAGCTGGCAACAGCCAAGCTTGTCTAAGTAAATAAGCTCCTCTCAAATTCTTCTGTTTCCAGCCGGTGAGTTTAAAGTAGTTAGAAGATGGGGGGAAGAAAATTGAATATTCTAACACTCCAGCTGCTGTTAAGACTTAGTCGTACCCAAGCTTAAAGTCTTGTGTGACGGCCAAAATGTCTTGGCCTATCTTTCACCTCAACGACTTTCCATTAACTAATTATGCAATACTCTACTGCTTTACGGTTGCCAATAGAATAAACTCTGGGTGTGCTAATTTTACATTATGCATCCATTATAGTCTACGTGTCTGTCTTATCCAGAGAAAGTACCAGTCAAATTGCAACGGGAGGTTGAGATCAACACGGCAAGCAAACCACCTGTATGGACATATCAAAAGATTACACATTAAAAAAAAAAATTTCTGATTCATCCTTATCTCATAGGAATCGAGTGGTTATGAAATTAATCCTTATGATCATAGTGTGACGTATTCAAAGCCTGGTCTCAAGAACAGTTTATAGGCCCTTTAATCCTACATACATTTAAAAAATTAGCCTCAGTTAAATTTCCTTGATAGCATAAAGAGAAAGATATACAGATTATAAAAGGAGCAGTCAAATGCTAATAATATTACTGCAAACACTAATGTGAGCGAAACCAGCCTGTGACTTCTAACAGGGAAAAGAAAATTCAGAGCTCTAGAAGGTTATTCTACTGCAAAGTCAAAACTGCTGCCAATGATTGAATCACACGTTCGGTCACTCAGGCTAATGTTACATATATATATATATAGATACAAGGGAAAAGGAACGGGGGATGCTGATGCCATCATCCTCAAATGAACGCTCTTGTTCCCCTCGTGGACAAGATGAAGGTGCAGAAACAAATCATGAACGAATGCATTTCGAAAAGGATTATGCCTCTCTTATATAAGAATGAACATTCATTTTCCAAAATGGATTCGAGGCAATCACATCACTCCTATCTGCAACTTATCACCGACATAACCAAGTTTGTCATGGGCGGTACAACTGAAGAACTGGAAGAGGAATCCCCACATACTTGCAGTTCTCACAACTTCATGATTAGGAACAAAAATCCATTTCACTGAAGCATCAACAGATCCCATAACCTCTTTGTTTCGCTTCTTTTATTTGGTATTATCATTGACGTGTAGCTTCTGAACAGAGCGTCTTTCTCCTCTTGACGTCCTCCATTTCAACTGCACAGCGTATCATCCTTTTCAAAAGATCTGGGCGTATCCTGAGCCTTTAACTATCACTTCCTGAGTCCAATGGAGAGTTGGTACTTCCACCTTTCTCGTCCTTCTTGCTAAAACTAATATCACATATTTGCATTTTGGGTTGGTTTCCACTGAAGACTTACTAACAAAATGCTTTGATTCATCCCAGACACAATATTGAGGCTCACAAGATCCGGCCTCTCCCTTCATATGCCTCCAACTGTTCTCATACCCATTCTTCAGAATGTCTCAAGCTCACGTGACTAAGGATTAATTTTTGCTTTTCTCCTGCAAATAAAATATGGTAAGTTTCATGATATGCTCAACTCCATAATGATTTCATATTGCATTAAATACTTAAAATCTAAAGGAATATCTTTTCAAACCTGGGAAATAAACATGGATCTTGTCCTCAGATTCTTCAAGCACAATTCCTTCCCACCTCAACCATCATGCCACCATGCATCCAACTGAGCTCAACATCAAAAGCCCAAGTAGAAACCTGCTGCTTTGTTAGAAGTAGGGTGGTGGCTTAGGCAGTTGTCCTCCCACAAATCCAAGACCCAACACACATCAGGGAACTGCGACCCAGATGCCAAAAATCCGATTCCTAAAAAACAGAATAAAATATCTAATCGGTTATAGAAAGAAAATGGTCTGTGTGATAGAGCAAAGCAATATTAGAAAGCAGACAGTGTCGCTATTTATTTATAAATAGAGATGATAAAACACTTGGTTACCTCAGATTGCCAGTTTTACTCAGCTGTATCCTTAATTATTTCTCCCGTACTGAACCTTCACTTTGCATCTGTGCTTTTATGATGATCAAAGCTCTAAGCCAACAGCCTCTAATGCCACTGTCCTTGAGAAAGCACTTCAACTCAGAGCCTATAGCCAAAACTGAGGAAGCTTTTGCTTAGTAGCCTTTCCAGGTCTAAGAGGGGCAGTGAAGCTATCCTTTAGGAATGCAAGTTTTAGGTTCACTTCTGTTATCAATCAAACTTATACTGGATATTTTGAAAATTTGGTACAAGATGCATCAACTGACTCTTCTTGTTAGTCCACAAAGCATATATCATGGTCCTTTGAGTGGCAATGCTTTTGTTGTCTTTTCCAGCTACTCGCTGAGGCTCTTCAATACTAGTAGTAGCATCATTCGACGATCTCTGGATCTTATATCACCCATTGATTAGAAGTATACATATATCTGAGTATCTCCTGTTTCCAGTAACCTTTAACCTGCATAACATCAAAGGGCTTAACTCATCATTATCAAACTGTTTGGAGGCAAACAAATGGTTCCAACTGGGTATGTGTAGCCTCATTCATAAATTTCTCAAAATGCTGGGGACCAAGAACAGTTGGGTTAATCCATCTATGCATTCAATGCTGGAGATCTCTGAAGGCAAAGAGAAGAGCAGATCCCGTCAACAAAACCGGAGGCAAACAAGACCAACCCCACCTGGAAGAAGTATGAAACCATCGTACCTACCAACCATCCCTGATGGGTTCTATGTCCTCATACATATCTTCCAAGGCAATGTTCGCTTTTCATCTCTCTTCAGCCAGCAATATTAATAAAGTCATGAACCTGGAAGAATAAATAACAGGACACATAAAGAAAAGAGTTCAGTCACACTAGGAAGGCATGATAATATATCAGAACATTTAAAAGACATATTAACGATATTATATCATAAAAATAATCAGAAAAGGAATCACAGAGATTTAATTCCATTACGCTTAAAGACTGATAATGGTTCCATTTTTCCGCATGTCCATGGAGATCCTAAATCCAGAAAATTTTGCAAAATGGCCAAACTTTGTGAACTGACTGCCCTGAAAATAATAGATAAAATGAATAAATGACATAAGTTTCAATTATACCAATAAAACAGTTAATGCCAAAATGCCAAAAACTTAAATAACAGAGGAAAATGTAAGAAGAGTTTGATCATTCCATACCCTAAGACTGTCAACATCTGCATTTTATTATTTTGTGATGGACCAGTTGTTGGAGATGTCTTGGGATGAGAGACAACTGAAAATTTCACAGATTACTGCTAATAGTCAAAGAATAAAAACAAAATAAAACTGTGCAGCATGAGAATTATGGAAAAAGTATATCAACACATTAGTTATTATGCAACCAGAAGGGAAGATGTCAATACTTCACCAAACGAAATAAAAAAAAAAAAAAAAACACAAGAATTTGGAAAAAAGAAAACACATACATAGATGGAGAATGCACATAGACAAACAGGGAGTTCAAGATGGTGATGGAAAATAACCTTATGTAAAAAGATGAAGAATCAAAAGAAGATACTGCTAGCGGTAAATGAAAAACAAAAATTGGCCATGGAATATAGGTGGATACATAGATTCAACCTAGAATTGAAAGGGCTATGGATTCCGATGCTCTCAACCAGCTCTTTAAAAATTGAATTAATTTCCTGCCCAGACTTCATCGGTCGCTCAATAACATGAACACCAGGACATACAATGAAGAATAACTCATAATGGGAAGAATAGAATAACAAGAACTGCAAAGGGAAGAAAAGCTACCCAACCTACTTCCAGCTTTATCAGGAAAATAACAGGGGCAGGCCCAAGCGTGATTGCGACCGAGAGAAAGGCATCTTCTCACGATTAGGATGACTTAAAAACCTCATACACCCGTGGTATCTTTACGGATCCAAAGAAATCAAATCAAAACCCTTTCAAACAAAAGCATTGATTTTGTATCATAAGTAAAACAGCAAAGAATAGATGCCAGAAACTAAGTGGAAAATTGGTTGATTCCTTTTGAAACCAGAAAAGACAAAGAGAAGAGTGGAAGAATCAAAACGAAGATGCTAATCTGTTTTCCTAAGATGAAACATGAGGACGAGGGAGTTTTCGCAAAGGAGAAGAAAAGAAGACAGTGAGGGCATTGCTTCTGGCCATAAGGAAAAGAAAATCCATCTGGCTAGAAGAAGAAACTAAGAAAAAGAATGAACTGCGAAAAACTGAATATTCTACACTGCGAAACTATAGAGAGAACTACATTCTCATTTCTTCTTCTTTCTTTCTTCTTCTTTTCTTCTCTTTCTTTCTCTTTTCTTCTTCTTTCCTTCTTTCTTCTTCTTGTAAAGATGACATTAACAATGCCCAATAGCCTATCCGGGTCTGTACCCTAATTATCGTAGAACGAGATTTAATCCAAAAGAAGCATTCGGATATTATTCGCTTCGCTCGATTGAAAAGAATGAAAGAAACGTAGGATATATCAAACCTCCACTTGTTAAGAAATGTAGATTCGGTAAATATGAACGGAAGTTTGAAAGGGAAAGAAAAAATTGGTAAATAATTGTCAAAATTCTAGAGATAACAGCGGCTCAGATAAATTTCACTGACCACTCAAGATCTACAGAAGACTCAAATTCAAAATAAACGCCTTTCACATAATCCCAAACGTGTTGAAAAACAAATCATAAAATTTCCCTCGTCAGAAAATTAAAATTTTTTAATTTTTAAAAGTTAAAGAGCAAAAATTTCATCAAGCAAAAACGGTGCAATAATACTCTGAACTATGGAGTTCAATCCAATCAATCAACTCTCTTCTCGGAGACCGGCAGCTTCAGCAAAGAGGAAGATGGTGCAATTGAAAGAAGAGAACGATTGAATCGTGCAATGATAGGATACAGAGTGTGCTCTAAACTCTCTTTGCCTATCACAGCTGGTGATCCGGAAGACCCGTCATTTCCTCTTCTCAAATAATAATGAACTCCCTTCTTCCTCTGTCGCTGGACACAAAGACCTCCTCCCCACCTCACGAACGCAGACGAATTCCTGTCGACGACGGCGATGTCGCCGGGAGGGCCTTTCCATCTCAGATAAAAACCTTTAATTCAACCACAATCACAGAGAAATCACAAGCTCAAGAACATCCCTCCCCTTCTCCCTCTCCTACTGAGTGGGTTAACCTTAAGACGCACCCTCCCTTCTCCTCTATCGTCCCTGCTCTCTTATACACAATGAGGAATGAGGAATGTGAGGAATGAGGGAAGGAGTTTGAATGGCTTTTGAAATTCAGGAAAGCTAGGTTTCGAGGATGGGGAGATATAGATCAATCTGGCCGTGATTACGTTATGTGATAACACGAAGGAAAGTCGTAGGAAACGGTGGAATTGCAAGGGCGGTTTCTACTGAAATACCCTGTAATTTCATGAACAGACCGACTGCTTATCCATCACATGTCGCATATCGTTTTTGTTAAAACGACAATCAACAAGTTGTCGACAAGGGACCTCACCATTGCCTGGGTGTTCAAAACTTCAAATTGAACAGCACTCGCTTCTTCTGCTCGCTGAAGGCTGTCGCCGTTCAAAAATTTTCCCAATTTCCCTTTATTTTTTTGACTATACGAATTGCCCTCCCCTGCCCTTTGTTTCCCTGTTTTTGCATTTGAATTTTTTACAATTAATCCCAAAATTAAGTCATTTTAAGCAAATGAAACGATTTTTCATTCCATAATTGGAAATTGGTTTATGATAAAGTATTTTTCCAAATTTTCAAGTAAATTAAATTTAAAAATTCTTAACAGATGTACAAGATATATAATTTTGAAAACTCATACTTCACCCCCTTACAAATTCCATAATATCTAGATTTTGATTTTTTGATTTTTGTATTTAAATCGTTGTTTTTGTATAGACGTGGTTACTGTCATTATTTACGCGATTGCTTATTTATCATCATCTTATCGACGCCAGAATTATCATTTGCTTTTATACAACGTTTATTTTATCGTTATTTTGATGTTAGCTTTTATCGGAGCATAAGCACGCATCAAAACAAATTAAAAGATATACGATAAATAACAAATCAAATGTTATCACACATTATAGAACTTAATTTATAAAGATTATGTGACTTAATTATAAAGAAGTAAATCGATTCATCGAAATTCTATTTTATGTTTTTATCTATATATCGATAGCTATAATTAATAAAATTATGTTTTTCTCTTTCAAAAAATAAGATATACGATATAATTTTTTTATATATGATTTTACATATCGTTTGTAAGATTTATTCTTATTAATTGAAATAAAACCTTTTCTCATTATCATTTTTATCTCTTTACCATTAGGCATAAGCCTTTGATATTTTTTCTACAAATTTAATAATAACATAATGAACTGTTCCAATCATGGACCTCAACTTTTTAAAATTACAGAGCTACAATAGACGCTAAAACCTCCAATTTAATATTTATTATATGCATTTTGAATTTTAAGCCTATCCCATAACTGATATTTGCTGTCCAAACTTTGACCGAAAAGTTTTAAAAAAAAAAAAACCTTGACCCTAAAAGAAGAATGAAAGGATTTTTTCAGCCTGAATAAATTTTAACTTGCCAACCCATTGGTAGCTAGCCTTCCTTGTTCTTCTTGCTCTTATAATTTTGATTAAATATAAAAATATTGAACTAGTCAAATCGATAAATACAATTTAATTAAAAAATTTATGTATTCATTTTCCTTTCCAGTGCCTTTGAGACTATAACCAAATTAATTGTTGATATTTCATTTATATAATAGTGCCCCTTAATTATTTAACATTTTTTAAGTGATTATATATCACTATTTGATTTCTTTATTTGTAAAAGAAGAACGCCATTTGAGTCGATACGCAGATAGACCAGACAGCGGCCGGTCCAGTGTTTGCATTTTTGGGATCCAAACCCAAAGAGTTAATGGGGATCAGAGTTAAAGATGCATGTGTGAACTCGTTGCACCTGGGCATTACAAATTTGATATGAATAATTCAGGTAGCATTCCCCTTAAAATAGAAAAGAATAAATTATTTATTAAATTGGAATTAAAAAAAAAAAAAAGGAAATGAAGCATCCAGAATAAAGGTGAGAGGGGTGGATTGCAATCCATAGGAAATGGATCCAAAGACATTTAAGCCGGCCCCAAATGGGACCTCTTCTCTGAAGGCGGAGTGCTCAACTGAATAATTTATTATTATTATTTTCTTCGCCAAAGCTCTCCGGTTGCTTCGTTCAAATTAAAACCTCCACATTCACTGGCTTACCGGTAAGAAGACACTATAACGTCTTTTCCTTTTCGTCGCTTTTAAATTTAATAACCCTATTATTGAAGGAAACGGTCCGTTATAGGGTATTATATTTACCGAAAAACGGCTATAGATAAAAAAGGAAAACCGTTAAAGGCGTTTAGGTGCCAAAGAAGTGAAAAATTTCAAAATAAAATTGGTGGTTGCAACTTACTAATAACGTATCTTTGAGCTGATACAAGAGTTGGTTTGTTGGTGTACTCTCAATATACTTTATTTAATATAAATATTACAAGCATTTAATAATATAAAAGATTGTTTATTTTAATATTATTTATTATATAAATCCTATTTGTTTTATATGCTTTAAATTAATATAAAAAATATGTTAAGAAAATAAGTTAGATTAGTACTTGTTTTCTACACTTAACTAATTCTATCACATTGCCCGCTCATTAAATACAAATCATATTTGTGACGCTTAGTTTAACAAGCTTCTCAAGAGGTTATGCACACCCATCTGCTCATATGGAAAGTGCCATGCAAAATTGAGTAGGAAAGGGCTTTTGTCATCATGTTTGCCATGTTAGTTGTGGCTCTTTCCTTCCACTAATATATGATAAGGGAGGTAAACCTTATAGGCTTGGGGAAAATCTTCACTCTATTTTTAAGTTGTGCTAATTCCTTTTAGGTCTGGTAAATTTGAACACAGCATACAAGTTCACCTAATAGGCTTTATCTTAAGATGACCATTTAAGCACTTCTCAAATCTTATTGAGAACTACAAAATATTCTATTTATGAGGCTGCCTCAAGTTAGTTTATATAATTTTAATTGCCTTTCCTAAAAATACTTTATAACACGTTATTTCAATTATTACAGACCGTTTTCTTAACAGAAAATTGACACATTTTGGGAATATTCCATACACATCTTGGTAAAGAAACTGGACATGATTCCAACAACAAGCCGAGCCCAAACGCATCCGCCCAAGCAGAACCCCAATATGCCAGTTGATGCCTAATGTCGCGCTCTATCTCCCCGTCTCTCACCGAGAGAAACCATAAGTTCACCGAACTCAACTTTAAAACAGGCAAACAGCGCACGCATATTCTACTCGACCACCTTAAATTTTCGAGATCTCTTCCTAATTCGAAAAATGCTTCTAAGCTCAAAGAAGATGGAACACTGCATATCCAAGTCACGTTGTCGTTAATGCTTGGAAACATTCTCGACTTTGGCGTAGGAACTACATCATGAATGTTTTGACTGATTCTTTATACAATGTGTATTAAGATAAGAAAACAAACGCATGAGATATGGAATCACTAAACCAAATATATAAAAACCGAAAGATGTCGGGGCTAAGTAGTTTGTCGCGAAGCCTGCTTCTCGACAGCAAATGATAAATTCCAAGATCGCGGGTCACCAAGTCCAAGAACTTAAGGTAATCCTCCATGAGATACATACATGCTGAGGAATGATGTTGAAACGAAACTTTTCGCTCGCGAACTATTATCGGAGTAGTTACCCTGAATAGAAAGACTTACCTAATTACCTCAAGCATAAGATAAAATGAGACAGAGTATCGGCGATACGCATCAATAAACTGCATCAAAGAAGATAATAAGGGATCTC